>QLOC01000001.1:3000000-3173098 GCA_003413675.1 Phytopythium vexans | reverse complement strand
AACCCTAAACCTAAACCCTAAACCCTAAACCCTAAACCCTAAACCCTAAACCCTAAACCCTAAACCCTAAACCCTAAACCCTAAACCCTAAACCCTAAACCCTAAACCCTAAACCCTAAACCCTAAACCCTAAACCCTAAACCCTAAACCCTAACCCTAAACCCTAAACCCTAAACCCTAGACATGGAGAACCGGAAGTGGTGCTCCGGTTTGACTTGATTTTAGTATGATGTCACCCACTGTTTAGGGGCCCTAAACCCTAAACCCTAGCTCTACCCCCACTATATCGACCACGCTCTATCCGAATATGGACATAAAAAAGTCGATCAACCAGACAGGGGCTGAGATACGCGTTCATGGTCATTTTTGAAAATGTTCTGTCCCTTTTTGAAAAATTTTTTTCCGCCAGAAGTGGTTACAGGGTCCATTGTACCCCTCTGCAAATTTTTAGCTCATTCTGTTGGCTAGTTTTTTATAGGATCACCTCACTAAACCCTAGCAAAAATTCTCTTGTCTCAAAGCCTCGCTGCGAGAACACTTCACACACACGCACTTATCACATACAAACACACACCTTTTGCACAAACAACACCGCGTCAAACTTTTATGGTGACTCCAAAATTCAACAAAAACTGTCATGACTTACTCCATCTTCACACATTTGAGACTCCAAATCCTTACTAACTGTCCCAATTCAAATCAATCCACATCACACAAATTCACTCACACACCTCGCATTTCATATCACTCTTTTTGGTAGTGTGGAAACATGCATGATTGGATTGTACACGCCAAAATGTAATTGATTCAAATAGCGTTTACTGTTTCATGAATGTCACTGCAATATCTCCCATTGTTTGTCATTTACAACTATCATCATGCTTACGATGATGTACGTGCAATGTTTAAACTTCATCTGAATTGGTTTTGACTCAATACTTAAGTCGGAGCACCTTGATACAAATTTCAAGATAAAGCTTGGAAGACATTGAAAACAAGGTTAGTTAATATCTTTTGGTAGAGTTCGTATATTGACGTACTGTTTACACACCACCATCAGCATGCCTAGCATTATACACATGCAATGTTTCAGCTTGATTTAATAACATTTAGAACACAAAAGTTGGGTCGGAGCACCTCGATACAAATTTCTATATATTAAGGTGGCGACATGGATGACATGGAGCACTTTCATACAAACTTCAAGTCAAAAGGTGGAAGACATGGAGAACCGGAAGTGGTGCTCCGGTTTGACTTGATTTTAGTATGATGTCACCCACTGTTTAGGGGCCCTAAACCCTAGACATCATACGAAATTCAAGATGTACGCGGAGCATTCTGACTTACTCATTGCCCTCCAGATTTGAATACAAATTTCAAGTTAAGCGCCTCATTGCCCTAAATGCGAGTTTTTGTCCGGTCTCTGAACGGATGAAAGCGGCTTTTTGCAAAGTTGGGTAGTGCACATCAACCAGCCAGCGCTCTACACGTCGGCGAACCGCCTCCAGTCATCGACGGTTGGCCCAACCCTGGGCCGGATTCGCAGCGCGAGCCGACCACGTGGCCTGCTTCATCGTGCTATTTGCATTCTGTAGCGTAGCTGAGACTCTCACCGCCTTAACGAACCCTCCTCGCCACACTCGGGCAGGAGGCGGTGCCAATACAGCGACTCTCATGCCCCCAAACTGCGCGAAAATCTACCATACCGCTAATTAGAACGTTTTGTGCCGCTGAATATGAAAAATTGCCGAGTCGGTTTGGTGACCAAAAGACGTCGATATTTGGGAGATAGTAACGGTATTTGTTGGGGTGCGTTTGGATGTGCTTGGTCTGCGGAGCATAGGCAACAATATTGTTCGCGGTAGTTCAGTGGAGCAATTGAAACCACTCCCGATTGCGGTGGAGCTGGCTGCCCAGCCGAGTTTCCTGTACTTGGATGAGCCAACAAGTGGACTAGACGCTTGAACAGCCAAGATCGTGGCGGACGGTCAGCGGAGAGCGGCTGACACAGGTCGAACAGTAATATATACAATCCACCAGTCTTCGGCCGAGGTCTCTTGCGTGTTCGACAACCTGTTAATGCTCAAACGCGGGGGCGAAATGGGTTTCTTGGCGAGCTAAGCTAAGACATTACACATATAATATCCTGTTTCGCCTCTGACCTTGGAGCTGTTCCTTTGCAAGGTGTTGCAAATCCTGCTTCGTGGATGCTCGAGTGCATCGGTGCTTGCGTTCAAGACAAACACAAGGGCTCAGTAAAACTGGATTTTGCGAAACATTTTGCGGCAAGTCCAGAGAGTGCACGATTGCTTTAGGAATTGGACATGAATGGGGTGACACGACCGTCGATGGGTTCGGTCAAGATACTTTTGATCGGAAGCACGCAGCCTGTTCCCTCGTGCAGTGCCGATTTGTGGTCGCGCGATTCCTCAAGATGTACTGGCGCACGCCATCATTCTCGTTCACGTGTGTCGCGCTCTCGATCGTGCAAGCCCTTTTGTTTGGCATCATTATCCTCGGAGCTGACATCGCGATTTATCAAGGCGTCGTCTCGGGGATGGGAATGCTGTGCACGGTGGTCGTCTTGGATGGTTTTGTCACCTTGAAAGTTGTCGTTCCGTTGGCATCAAACGAGCGCGCACCTTACTACCACGAGCGATCGTCCGAGATGTACAGCGCTGTGTGGTACTTTGCGGGCTCGACAGCAGCCGAGATCTTGCTCACAATGGTGGCTTCGATTTTGTTTACTGCGATCTTCTACCCATTAGTGGGCTTCTTTGGTTGGGACACTGCCGCTCTGTTCTGGCTGAACCTGTGGCTGCTCGAGCTGCAGCAGGCGTATGTCGGCCAACTGTTCGCAAACGTGATGCCCAGTCAATTGGTCGTTATTGCCGCAGGTCTCCTGTTCAACAACATCCTCTACACCTTCATGGGCTACACTCCTCCGAACGTGATGCAGCCAGACGGATTCAAGTGGCTGACCCACATAACCCTATCCAGTTCGCCTTGTCGGCAGCAGGAGCACTTATGTATGCAGGTTGCTTGACTGAGCTTGAATTCGATCATACCCTCTGTGTATCCCCAATGTCGGACAAGAATTGGGATGCCATCCCATGCGTGATGCACCAGTGTCTGTTGGCAACATCACGGTCAAGGAGTACGTCAAGCAGACGTGTCGGATGCGGTACGACGACAATGCATTTGATTTTGGCGTCACAGTGGCGTACATTGTCGTGTTCAGAGTGCTGGCGTTGCTGGGACTGCGATACGTTCGGCATGAGAAGAGGTAAGCCAGAATTCGGTTCGAACAGGAAATGAATATATGATTATGTCCACTGCGTTAATTCGACATTGAGCACGCCACGATCACAAACTCGGCGAGCACATCGCCTTTGTTGAAGTACTCATTTTTCAGCTCCCCTATTAAGGATTGAGACGTGTATTGGTCCAAATCTTGCATTCGGTGAATTAAAATAGGAATTAAGTACCAGTACGCCTGAACCTTAGTAAGATTGGGATGAAAACAATTTATAGTGAAGTGTGTGACTGTGATGTGGTTAACAGCTCTGATAGCGATTCTCCATGCTTGTTGATTAGGCTACCATGCCATATCGCCAATGAAATCTACGCTGTCACGCTCAAAGAATCTTGGAATCTTGGTTAATGTCTTTTTATTGATCGGGATTAACTCCCCCAAGGACAACCATCAACGCTAAAACAACGATGATGTGCGCAAATCGGTTCGCAGTTTATTCAGCAGCAGATTTAATAGTATCCACCTGAGCAAGAAGTAGCTCTTGTTCGACTTTTGCTTCTTCATCCGCGAATTGCTCAATTGTAGCAATCACGTCTTTCAGGGTAATTCGCTCGCTCCGAGTGTAACAGATCATCTTTTTCACGAGCCCCCAATCGCGATCTGATATTGATGATGGCTTGCGCATCGGGATCTTCCTTTTCAGATGATGTGTAACTACTGGGTTATCCAGCAATCCGGCCCATGGATATTTACCCGTCATGATCTCCACGATGCACATTCCCAACGAGTACACATCCGACTCGGAAGATGGCCGAGTGACAGTACCGTTCATATACTCAGGGGGTCGCCAACGGGGATTCAGGTTCGCAGGGATCGACAGGGAGCCATCCTCATAATGACTCAACCCAAAATCAGTGAGCATCGCCGTCCCATCCGCAGAAACGACTATATTGTTCCCCTTCAGGTCTCCGTGAATGATGCCTTTCGAATGCAGGACATCCAGCCCCACCGCGACATCCAAAATCTTTCTCCACACCACTGAGCGACCTTTCATCTTTTCCTTCTCGAGATAATTGATCAAATTTCCGTTCGAAGCAAACTCGGAGACCAAAAAATACGGTGGCTCGCGATCATTCGCGCCAAAGAACGAGACAATATTCTTGTGCCGAGATTTATACCACACTCTCGCTTCACGAAGAAACGTCCGCATCTCTGCTGGCGACGAAATTCCTCGTATTTCCTTGATGGCGACGTCCATGCGCTTCCATCTGCCGCGATACACCTTGCCAAAGGCGCCACAATTGCTAACCAAGTCTCCTTTCTCCAGATCGTTGGGCAAAATCAGCAAGTCGTCTTGCAATGAATACATAGTCTGAGCTGGTACTCTCTGCCTCTTCGCATTTTCTTTGTTCAGATCTTTGTCAACGTCAAAACTCCGTTTAGTTGATATAGATCTCGTGGAGAGACCGTCGCTGGCTAAGTTTCCCATTGCAGTCATCGAGGGCGACTTAGGAGGAAGACCAGGAGATAGATGACCTTTCATCTCTTCGAGCTCTCGTTCATGTACCCATATAATCCATTCATCTTTGAATGCAGAGCAGCACAAGTTGGATATTTCACCGATCTTCGAGTCGTCGAAAGCGGAGTCATGGAGCTGCAACAGTTCACGCAGAAAGTCTATCTTCGCTTGCACAGGTATTTCTAACTCCGTCGCCGATTTCTTCCCGTCTCGACTCAAACCTGCCTTTACAAGTATCGAATTGACTGTCTGAGCGTGACCCGCCACAGTACTAGATGCTACGTCACAAACCACAATGTTTGATACATGACAGCATCAGCAATGCAAAATCTTTAATCGAACAAACAAACAATTGCGACAGTACCGGATAACGCCATCTCCACGGCAGTGCTGGCGACGGAAATTGGAATCGTCGAGGAGACAACCGAGAGTACCGAAACGCCATCCTGTTCAACGGCAATGATTAGTATTGCATCAGCATTCTCTACCAACACTCAAATGGTCATTGATTCACCTGAATGAATTTGGCGTGACGCATGACAAAGTCACTCGGGACAGCAATCCGCAGCGGCACGTGGTAGCACACGCCAGACAAGTCGCTGTGTATGCGAAGCTCAATCACCGGTGCTTTAGCTTTATTCGAATACGAGAGTGTCCACAGCGCTGGCAAATGGCGCGGTTCACCGCTGACTACAAGCTGCTTCAACACCTTCAATCGATGGGACAAATGAAGCGTGAATTTCTGCGCTCGAAGTTCTTTGAGCTTTCCCGGGTTTTCCCAAGCGCGCTGGATAAACCAGTCGAAATCAGGTGGCAACCATGACATTTCATATCGCAGTCGCTCAACTTCATTGGGATCATTTATTAGGCCGCTCACCACAACGCGGCCACTTTTGGGATCTCCATTGGGATTTACGATGTATCGCTTCAGCATTTTCTGATTCTTTGACGTGAGACCTGGGTACTTGAGCAGAACGCTCTCCATCGACACTACGAACTCGCGCATTTCTGCCCACGCAATCTCTTTTGTTGCTGCGCCACTTCGATCATAATATCGTCGCAACGCTCCGTTTTGTCGGCAGCAAAACTAATGACCGCAACAAAATCGCCTCGAACGAAACACTCGACGTGAGTCGCTCCGATTTTGCGAACAACATTTTGTCGGTAGCATTGCACCACGAAATTAACATACACTGCATCGGATATGTCGACGGGGAACGAGTACTGCCACTTTGCAATGACCATCCCATTGACGTCGTTTCGGGTCAGTAATGATCGGTTTCTACCTTCGTTCGTCGTGCGTGGGGCCGGAGATCAATCCATGTTGTCGCTAGGCGCCTCCAGCCAGGGTGTGGCGTGGAGGTCCCCCTGTAGACGGAGTCGCGCTGAGCGATTGGTGGATTGGGCTTGATTTGTCGAAGCCATCGCAGCGGCCAAACTTGAAACCGTGGTGTCGTCGATTCGCGCGTACTGCTCGAAGCAGTCTGACTTCCATCTCCCGAAGTGCTTGATGGCCAGGCGGTCGATGCCCGCGGCGAACAGAGCCGTCGCTCCGCCGCTCCGCATTGAGTGCGTGTCGTAGTGCTCTGGATCTTCGCCCAGATCCTTCGCCGCGCCCTTGATCGCCCTTGCCATCGCTGCTCCCGACAGGTATGCGCCTTTATATATTGAGCACAGTGGTTCCTGCTCACCGATTCCAGCCATCTTGCCGTGTTCCACCAACGCCCACAGCGCCGACACGGGGCACAGCCACGCTGAGTGTGATCGTTCCAGTACTCGGGCAGTGCCCTCCCCTCTCTGGTCCGTCTTGCTTCCCCGGAAGCGCAGCTTCGCCGTGGTGGCCTGGTGTGCCGAACGAGCCGGCTGTCCTTTTGCTGTCAGGAAGGTAACGTCTTCGTGTCGGATCGCGTACACCTTGACGGAGCCGCGGTGTGCCAGGTACTCCGACCTCCTGAGCATGTAGAAGAAGCCCACGACCGCAGCCCCCCATAGAACGCGGTTGTGGGCTTGGGAGAAGTCGCATTGTGCGCGCAGTCGTCGGAGAAGCGGAACTGTGACTGGTCGCTTGCGCTTGGGTGGGGGCGACAGCCGTAGCATCCCCTGCATAGCCAGCTGGTGTCCGGGATGAAGTCCGATGTTAACCCCGCGGAACCGCCTATGATACCACCCGATCTGGCTAAGTTTGGACAGTATGATGCTGGCAGCGTTTCCTCCGCCGTTGGGTCGAGGCTGCCAGCACCATATAGCGAACTGGATGAGCACCCCCGAGTCGGCATGGCGCTCGCCTGATAGCCAAGGGGATTTGCCGTTGGAGACGCACCATGTGGTCCACTGCCGCCATGTCGATGCGTACTTCTGGTGGCTGCTGTTGGCCAGTGCGCTGGATTGTAGGTTGTCGAGAATGTTTCGTACGTTCTGCGATGCTGAGGAGAGACTGCTGTCTGTGCCCATAGGCGTACAACGTTAGTCCAGTTGCTGAGGTGGGGCTCCGACCAGGCTCTGGATCCCGCATCGGCTGCGCAGTTGGCGGCTCCCGGCAGGTGATGGGCCGTGATTCGGAACCGGTACTTGGCTTCACTCAGCCCTATGGCCCTGGTGAGTTCTTGAGCGTAGACGTTATCGCTCGTGAGGTTGTTGATCCATGTAACGGCGCTCGAGTTGTCGGACCAGGCGCGGATGTGAGTAATTGCTGTTGATGCGACCGGGGTCCAACTCCGACCCCAGCATAGTGCAGCCAGCGCCATGCAGAATAGTTCCCGGACGTTGATGTTGAATCCGCCTGCTCCTTCGTCCGAGGCGATAAGTTGGCGCTCGGCAGCGTCGAACCGTAGCTGAATGTATCGTTGCTGTGCCGGGTCGAGAACGGCTAAGCCAGAGTTGCTCGCGTCCATGTACAAGTGTACGTCTACCTCAGTGGTGGACCAGAACATCCGTGTGGGGAGGCCATGCCACTGGCCATGTGCTAGGATGTAGGAGAACCACTTGAGGTCCATCAGGATGGCGGAGGTAACTGGGACGCGACCATGTCGTGGGAGTCGCCGAAATGCCGTCCGGATCCGCTGGAAGAATGGCTTGGCTGCGCGCAGGCAACAGCACACGTGACGGAGGCTGCCGAGCAGACACTCAAGGTCGTGTCGTGAGGCAGTTGTTGCTGCGGCGAGGCGGCGAACGCGAGTCAAAGCTTTTTCGATCTTGGCCTGTGGCATTGACACCGTCCGAAGCCGCGTGTCGAATTCGAGGCCGAGAGCTTCGATGCGTGTGGCCCACGCAGAGAACTTGGATTCATTGATTGACCGCGGTCCGAGGATTGCCATCATAGCCAGGCGCAGCGTTGAGTGTGCAGCCAGGAGCCTGCCAGGTGTGTCCTGTTCAACGAGCACGTGGTCATCGACCCACTCGTAGCTGAAGAATGGGTCCTGATCGTGGAGAACACCGCCGCTGATCGACCACGGGCTTTCACGGCCTACGAGCCAGGATATTGCTCCGCCGAAGGCACCGTAGTAGGACGGCGACCCTGTCCACCCAAATGGTGCCGACATGTCGAGGATAAGGGCATCATACTGGGGGATGGTGGCACCCATCCATCGGGCGTGCTGGCTTGCCAGCATGAGGTGGCGGAACGCTCCTTTTACGTCGCCTTTCATAATGCAGATACGCTGGACGGGGTTTGACTCGGAGCACAAGTCGATCCGCTGAGCGATTGCCGCGACGTGTCTGTACTTGATGTCCGGGAAGCTTGATACGTCCGAGGCTTCGTTGGTTGAGGTCCCGCGGGGGTACGAGAGATCGTGAATCAGTCGAATCTCGTCCCGGGGGCTGACGCCTTTCTTCGGGACTGCTCCGAACGGGCTGATTTGTATGTCGGTCCATCGAGACCGAGTCGCTAGGTTGAGCACTAGGTATTGGCCGGCGTCTTGACCTTGGCGAATACTACGACTGACAGCATTGAGGTGACGATTTGCCGATTGATGATT
The DNA here is from genome assembly GCA_003413675.1 of Phytopythium vexans. Lineage (NCBI taxonomy): Eukaryota > Oomycota > Peronosporomycetes > Pythiales > Pythiaceae > Phytopythium > Phytopythium vexans. Next base: position 3,164,349 of record QLOC01000001.1, on the reverse strand, counting down.
CTTCGGGGTCTTCTGCTGGGTCGGACCTGGTGATTTCCACCGAGGGTCGACTCCTTCGAGAGCTACGTCATACAGAAGCTGCTGGAGATGATACCCGTGGAGTAACCGGGGATACCTCTCTGGGAAGAGCGCTTTGTTCGGGCGACGGTCGACTGGAGTCTGACCGCGGACGAGTTCGACCAGCGCAGTCAGTGTGTACCCGTGATGGGTCACTAGCTGGGACAGTGCCCTCTGCATTCGGCAGTTCAACGGGACGTGGTTTGTCGGAGCAGTGCGTGGTGGGTGGAGCTCTTCGTGCTGAATATTGTGCGCCAGAAAAACTTGAGCGAGTCGTTGATCCCTGGCCTTTTCTGCTGCTTGCAGGTCCCGTTCGAGGATGGACTGGACTGCGCCTGGGTCGGGGACTACGTCGCCCGCGTCTGGCTGCGTCCAGTGTTGCGATGATGGTGGTGTGGTACGTGACGAGCTGCCGACACCTGCAGTTCGACCCGCTGGCGAAGTGGCTAAGGCCGACACCGCGGGCGACGATGTTGTCCGGGCGTTGACGAGAGATTGCACTTCACTGTCCCCCGGCGCGGAGTCCGGCTCCGTCGGTGGCGGGCGCTCCTGGGAGCGCGGAGGCAGATCTTCTGAGAGCTGTGAGGTCTGTGAGTTGCTGGTGGTCCGTGACGGTGTCGCGGTGGGGTCGGTGACCCCCAGTTGACCGGCAGCGGTGTTGCCGTGGGACCGGTGGTCCTCTTCGTCGTGACGACGGGATCGTCGTCGAAGGGTCAATGACCCTAGGTTGTTCCGTGACTGTGTCGCGGTGGGGTCGGTGACCCCTTGTAGTTCGGCAGCGGTGGCGCCGTGGGACCGGTGGTCCTCTACGTCGTGACGACGGGATCGTCGTCGAAGGGTCAATGACCCTAGGTTGTTCCGTGACGGTATCGCCGCGTGGCCGGTGGTCATCTTTCTCTCAGTACAGGCCTCGTCACTGTGTTGGCGACTGGTTGCGGCACAGCGCGTAGGACACAGCGTTGTCCGTGATGGTCTGGAGCCTTGACAGAAGAGTGTCGCCGAATTGGTATGCAGCGCTGGTGAGGGCCGATTTCTTACGATCTCTTGGTTCGTCAGCATCGGGCGATTGGCTGTCGTTTCTCCGCGGGTAGGACGGGGGGCTGGCCATCCGAGCCGCTCTTGGCTTGAGCGGCTCAGGTGATCTCACGCGTTAGCAGGACGTTGCCTTACTCCCCCCAGCTTCGAGTTTAGATATCGACGGACCTCCTGCGGAATCACGTCGGGCCAGAAATGAGCACGTTGCTTGAAGGTGCATACGGTGGGATCTCTTGATGGACAGCCTCTCCTCGAGAGATATTGCAGGCAGACCTCCTTGCCGTCTTGCGTAGGGATGCGGTCGATCACGTCGGCTGGAATCTTGCGTTCAGGGGCTGCTGAAGTCACGCGCGCTCGAGACCCGTTGGGAGTCTCCCTTCCCGATCTCGCGAGCCTCACCCGCTCGCCCATTGCTGCTATCACCAGACTGTTGACTTCAGGGTTCGCAATGGAGAACCATCCGGCGGCTTCCAGGCGGGAAGAGTCGTTGTTGTGGACATCCCAGACGACTGAGCCGCGATACTTCTCGAGCGTGGCATCCAACCACAGGACCAAAATCTGGAGATCTGATTCTAGGAGTTGGTTCCATCCTTCCAGACTCGTGACGAAGCTGTCCAAGGCAGTAGCCACTTCGATTGTGACCGTATCGCACATAGACTGGCAGTATCGGAGGAAACATCTTGTTGCCGCACTCAGTTGAGACCAGCTCGCGGGCGGAGTGATGACCGGGGCTGCCACATTGTAATCAGATGTGTTGATCGAACCCGGGGACATTATCTTGAGCCGCTCCAGAATGCTGACGGGCTTGAAGTGCATGATCGAGAGGCCGCGCGTCCCGAATTGGAGGTCGTACAGGCGCGCCAAGACCCCGGGGTGCCACACAAACTGCACAGCCTCGCTGGACATTACAGCCTCAAGAAAAGAGTCACCGGACTTACCGTAGTGTGTCGGGGCCGTGATGGCCATGTGGATGCGCTCTTGTTCCGTGGTGGGAGTGAACGCTCCCCTGTTGCGCTTTGCGACTGGCGGAGCATCTTCCGCCAGGTCAGCATCTTGGCGCGCTCGCTTCCCTTGTATGCCAGGCTCGCTCGTTCGCGTTAGATAGTAGCTGAGAAGGTGGGGCCGGTGCTTGCGGATCAGCTCGATCAGCTCAATCTCGTCTGATTCATTGTTGTGTTCTCGCAGGCGGCGAGGCGGCTCCACCACCCCGGTCGGAGGCCGGAGGGGTGGCATGGAGTGTCGGCTCGTTGCGCTTGGGATCCGCCTGCTGGTCCTTGCTGTTGGCTCCGGTGGGACAACCCGCGTTGGTTCGGCGTCAGACCCGCCATCGGAAAGGTCATCATCGACCAACGGGTCGAAGAATTCCTGGCCTGTTGTACCTTCGTCGCGTTCAGGCTCGTCGCAAAAGGAGTCCCCCAATCGAACGACGCCGCCGGCCGGCAAGGAAGCACCCCTGTCGACATAAAACACGTGTTGCATCACGTAGCTTAGCGATACGCTCTTCGTCTCCCCGGAAGTCGGGTCCACCCACTCGGAACGTAGGTCACTCAGGTCGCCGAGGTCTTCGCGCAGGTCTTCCAGCCACTCGGTCGCGCTGAGTGCCCGCCCGTTTCGGCCCTCAAGGAGCTTACCGAGGAGGCTTTCGTGCAGCTCCTCAAGGCGCGAGGCCGACCAAGCACGCTTCGCCCACCGTGTGGTACCGAGAGCCATGGCAACGACCGGGTAGACGTCCCCGATCAGGTGCTGTTCGTCGACCTTTCGCTCCACCGTTCGCGTCGCGACACGTAGGTGCCTTCCGCTATAGCCGACGACCTGCCCGTAGTAATAGTGCGCTCGGAAGGAGAAACACACCGCCTTTCTTGACCACCTTCCGAGCCTTGCCCCCGTGGCATCGGAGGGGGGGACAACGCGTTTCGCGATCGCCCTCCAATCCGCCGTATACGTCGGGCGCCTCGGAGCCTCGAGCGGTCGCAGCGTCGCCGTGTCCCCCGACAGCGCAACGACGGAGGCATAAAACGGCTCAGGCACCTGGCCTCCCACGTCCTCCGGGAAAAGCAGCACGTAGTCACCAACGGAGAGAGTCATCTCCGGCTGATAGGTAGTTAAGTCTTGACTTAGGCCTTCCAGGCTGATCAAATCTAGAACTGCGCTCCCTGTCCTATCGCTATCGATTCCTACCCACCAGTCAGGTGCTGTCTGTCCTATGTACGCAACCATCTTTTGCACGCTATCCACTCGGTAGAAAACCGGTTTCCTTCCTCAAGGAAACCCACATGTACACGTACGACGAGGAGACGCAGAAGTTCGATCGCGCCATCGAATCGTCTAACGCTTACGTGAGTACTATGAGCATATTGTCACATAACAATCACTGTATGTACATCACAGACCCCGAGCGTTTCGCGGGTATGCATGCCTGCCCCAAGTACCCCATGGTGTTTGCTGCTCAAAGCCGTCTGCACAACCACAAGCGAGGCCAATGTGAGAAGGCATACATCAAGAAGTTCGTGAAACAGCCAACTCTGTTTCGTCCTCCGATAAACAAGATGGCTCGTTTGTTTCAGAAGTATGGAGTGAAGGGCGTCGATCCATACACTGATCACTATTTGGTCTTTGACTTCGAGGCAATTCTAAAGCACCTCGATTCTGATAAGGCGTCGAAGCGACTGACGTTTACTAACGCGCACATCCCAGTCTCCGTCAGCGTCCACGACAGCCTCACAGACGAGGCGAAATGCTTTGTGAATGAACATCCAAAGGAGTTGCTCTTGGATATGTTTACTCATGCCGCAGCTAAACGCGAGCTCATCGTTCAATACAACAAAGACAAATACAAAACTCTCATTGAGAAGATCGAACTTCGCAAAGACGAGGCCCAGAAGCGGTGGTTGGTCCAAGAGACCAAGATAGCAAAATCGGCATTGGATTGGGCAATTAAGGATGTGGAAACAATCACAGACTTCTGCGAAACAATCCCGTTGATTGGTTTCAACTCAGGCAGATACGATTTGAATTTGATCAAAGACAAGTTGTTTGTGGCTCTGCTTCATGTTTCAGGCATGACTGAAGTGACGCACGTCAAAGAAGCGAAGGAGATGAAGCTGTATGTGAGTTCAATCCTCTCGAGCAGTGGATACATGTGTCGCAACGCTGGTGGATACAAGATGCTGAACATCTCCAAGTACGTTGCAGCAGGCACGAGCCTTCGCCAGTACCTCAAGGCGTACCTTGGTAAGTGCAAGTGTCCAGACAAGATCAAGTGTGAGTGTCAGATGAGTAAGGGTCACTTTCCGTACGAGTACCTCTCCAGCTTCGAGATGCTTGATCAACCAGGACTCCCACCACGAAGCGCCTTCAACTCGTCCCTCCGAAGCACAAAGATCAGTGACAAGGCGTGGAAGCGTGTCCAATGGGTGTGGGAGCACTATCAAATGAAGACTCTGCGTGAGCTCCTCATCTGGTACAACAATCTTGACGTGATTCCTTTCTCACGAGCAATCAGAGAACAAATGAAGTTCTTCCGTGACTTCAGTCTCGACATGTTTTGTGATGGAGTGTCGCTGCCTGGTCTAGCTGAGAAGATCATGTACTCCACCGTCTATGACATGAGTGACGACAAGAGCTACATCAAGCCTCGTCCGCGCGAAGCAGCAAAGCCATTCGAGTTCGGCAAGATACGCTTCAATAGCTACAAGCGGCAGGACGAAGACGCCAACCGCACGTTCGACATGACGCTGGAGCACTTGAACAAGCTATTGAAGTCACAGCACTATCTGTGTGCCTTGTGCTACGAATCGCTCACGAAAAAGACGGCATCTGCTGATCGAATCAACAACTTTCGTGGTCATGAGAATGGCAACATCCAAATCACATGCTCGGACTGCAACATTGCGCGCAAGGATATGAACATTCACGCTTTCAGACGCCAGAAGCTCCTCGAGTACAACGCCGACCGCTTGATTCACTCGATTGACGAGGAGCAGTCGGAGATATGGAGCGCAATATCGTAGGGGGTCCTTCAGTCATTTTTAACCGTTTTGCAAAGGCAGGCATGAAGAGTATCCGTGGTGGCAAGCTCTGTCAGAAGGTCATTGGCTACGACGCAAACGCCCTCTACCTGTGGTGCATTGGTCAAGACATGCCATGTGGACGCCTCACCATGATCGAGCTGTATGACGGTCTCCTTGATGACATTCTTGACAACAAGCAGTTTGGGTTCATCGAGTGTGACATTCAGACACCAGAGCACCTGAAGGAGTACTTCGAGGAGATGACGCCGGTCTTGAAGAATATCGAGATTGACCCAACAGCTGAGGTGATCGGCGAGTTTATGGCGGCTGAGGGTAAGAAGCAAAATAGGAAGAAGAGTCGCAAGCTGATTGGGAGCTACTTCGGCAAGCAGATCCTCATCTACACACCGCTGCTGAAGTGGTACATCGCTCATGGCTTGGTCGTTACCAAGGTGTTCTCCTTCGTGAAGTGCAATGCTTCTCGCCCTTTCCACAAGTTCACAGATATTGTCTCGGACGCTCGTCGCGCAGGAGATGAAGACAAGAGCAAAGAAGTAGTTGCTGACGCGATGAAGCTCGTTGGTAACTCACCGTATGGCCGCAGTGCTATGAACCAATCGAAGCACAAGAAGGTTCTCTACGAAAGCTGTGACGATGAGATCAGCAAAATCATTGAGAGCAACCTGTTCCAGGGGCTCGAGGAGTTGAATGGTACCTACGAAGTGACGCAACGTAAGCGCACCATCTTCCTCAAGAATCCGATCCACGTTGCTGTCGCCGTCTATCAACTCGCTAAGCTCCGTATGCTGGAGTTCTACTACGACAGTATCGACTTCTACATCGACCGCAGTGACCTCCAGTACCAAGAGATGGATACGGACAGCGGCTACATCGCGTTCAGCGGAGAGCACCCGTTTCCTGACCTTGTGAAGCCAGAGCTACGCCAGCACTTTGAGGGGAACAAGCACAAGTGGTTCCCTCGCACAGACACCGAGGACAACGCTAAATATGACAAGCACATACCGGGACTGTTCAAAGAGGAGTGGCGAGGCAACGCTATGGTCTCTCTGAGCAGCAAGAACTACATCTGCTATGATGGTGACCTAATCAAGGTGAACTGGTTCAACAAGAAGACGGGCAAGGAGGAGCCACTGTATCACAAGACCAAATGCTCGGCCAAGGGCATCCAGAAGAGCAACAACAAGGGCATTCTTACACCTGAGAAGTTCGAGTCGGTGATCCAGGAGAAGATTACCTTGCGAGCAACCAACAGAGGCTTCCGTGTGGTCAAGCAGACTGACTTCTTCGATGGCGAGGCTATGTTAAAGGCGCCGCAGATGCAGACGTACGAGCAGCAGAAGAACGGTTGTGGTTTCTTCTATGATAAGCGCATAGTGCAGGAAGACGGCATCAGCACTATCCCGCTAAACATATAGGCGATCATGGACCAGCTCTTGAGCAAGCTATACAATGATCCTAAAACTGGCTTCGTCGGTGCACAGAAGCTATACCTGAAAGCTCGATCGCTTGCCCCCTCCATCACGCTCAAGAAGGTGCGAGATTGGCTTAACTCTCACTCGAACGTTCAGAGGTTCCAAGACCAGAAGCCTGTGTTCCAACAGTTCGGGATGGCGAGCTCGATATCAGATCCACTATTTCCGAATAAGACACCGGAAACTTGAATGTCAGAACTGTAGACAAAGCTAGCTCTGTGAACGACACTTCTGAGTACGCGGACAGAAGAGGTAGTCTGCAGAACGCCCCTTCGAATGCGTTCAGCTTACGGATGGTGCCGTTCAGCGTAAGCTCGACGAACGCGATGAACACAGCTTTGGTGAACGACAGAGACGGATTCGGCTGAGCCTTCGTCCACACCGTGCCGTACTGGTTGACTATCAGCAGCAGCTCGATATATGACTCTGGGCAGGAACGACACGATCAGGCAGCGCCCGAAAAGGAGGTGTTTAGCTGAGACGGGGAGCGAGCCTGTATGGCCAGCCAAGCGCCTGTTTTTTTTTAACAATCTCGCTGTTCGAATTTTCAAAGACGTACGGGACGGTGATTGTCGTCTCGGCTGTAGTCGTCAATGAAGCCCACGTTGTTCAGACGCGTGGTGTCGACGCTGTTGAACAGCTTCAGCGTGTCGATCCGCAGCTGGCGGTCAGGCTTCGCTGCCACCAACGTAATGTTGGACGTAGCAGGTCCACTGAGTCGATGGTAATTTGACGTTGGGCATTGAGCCGCGGGAGGACTTTTGCTTGTTTCTGGAACCGCTCCAGCGCGTCGTGTCTATCGAACAGATGCTCAACCTTGCTCTCGTCCTGAAGATACTGGTCAAGCACTGAGCATGTCACCATAGAAAGAAGCGGTGAATGGCGCTCGAGTAGATCTCCTCGGACAGCTCCGAGTTGCTGCCAGCGATTAGCTGCAGTCAGCTCGTGCTTGTGACAACCGAGTCTAGGCTCACGCACTCAATCACAACGGCATTTCCAACGATCATGCTCTCCAGCGAGGAGTCGATGAGCATACTCGCTGTGGGCGGCCGTACATTGGTCGGGTAGCCCTCCACCATGCTCACGGCGGTCGTGCAGTGAGACATCAAATTGAGTCTATCGCCAGTGATGGTCTTGACCGCAATAAGCTGCCACAGGTGCTGCTTGTACTGCTCGATTCCAGTCTCGATGGCGATCCTGTTGCGAAAGTTGCTCGCCTTGTCTTTGCTGTAAAGCGACAACCGGTTGAAAATGGTGGTCGAGCCCTTCGGACGCACCACCGGGGCCGACGCATCAGACGCGTTCAACAGCGCCTCAAAGTCGTCATCGTCGAGGTCCTCCCATGCAGCGCCGCCCTTAGCCGGATTCGTAGGACGCAGCGCGTAAGCTCACTTACTAGTCCTTTGTTTCAATTAGAAATATCACTCGCGCTGGAGACGTGCTTGGCTGCCTCTCCAAAGAAGTAAACGGACGACGCCACGAAGAAGATATTGCTATCGTGATCGTGTTCAAGGATATCTACACGAGCATACATGTTCTCGAGCACCGGCGGCGATATGATGCGGACGAACGACTGGTATAGAGAGTGCTATTCAATTCATAAACCAAAAAGAGATCAGGTGGATCGATGGTAGCGTGATGGAGTCACCGCCTCGTTCAGTCCTTTGAATCTCAGCTAACCTTTCAACGGAATCTCGTAGATGACCTCATCCATTCCAAAAACGCACTTGCAACTTGAGTAGTTCCCCTGTTGCAAAAACACCGACACCCGCTTTTCCATGAGAATGACGCCTGTGGGGTCCCCAGTCTCGTTGCCCCGAAGGTCGATGATGGCATAATCGTTCATTGCAAGTGCAACATACTTTCCACCTGGTGCGAATCGTGCCATGTGCTCACCGATCCCGTCTCCATTCACCAGTAGCTCAAGTCCCCACCGCAGATCCCCATTGAGATAAAAGTCGATTTCTCCTTTGATCTTCTGTGGCTGGCCGCCACCAGTTGTTTGGTGTAAAGGGAATACGCGTGACAACTCTGGGCAAATCGAGCACTTCGCACTGGTGTTCAAAGCGAGGCCTTCCATGAATAGATGCTGGAATATAGCTTCCTTGGGGAAGTTCGTGCCGTCAGCCACAGACTGCCGTAGCACACGTGCTGACATGTTGCCAATCACTCTCGTAATCAGTTCACGCAGCGACGATGGATTGGCACCTGCACGAGTCGGAAAAATCCACTTGCTGTAGTACTTCTCTGCCAAAGGAGACGAAAATTTCACGTGCCGATCAGCTTCTTCGACGAGGATACCCGTTTTCTTCAAAGTCACGAGGCAACGATTCTCTTCATCGGCGAGCTTCGACTTCAAGTAGAGTTCATTCGGCGCAGCAACAAGGCAATCGATCAAAAACTGTCGAAGTTCCAAGCTCGTCGGTGTCATATGTTTACTACCGAAGCATCGTGCCATTTGATGCAGGAAATCTTGAGATAGGTAGTACGAAACCAATTCGGTCTCTGATGCAGCTGGGTGCTTGGCAAAATAGGCCACCACTGCGTCCACTGAAACGCGTAACGCACCGATAAGTCCATTGCACTCGCGAACCACCAACTCCATGAAGTTTTGTTCCTTCATCTTGTCGGGCAATCCCATTGGTAACGGCAATGCCAAGAACTCGCGTGCTTCTTCGTCACTCAAAAGGAAGTCCTCTCGGACGAACTTCGGAAGCGGTTGGAACTCCACTGGACTCTCCGCTCCACCTTCGAGCGCATGCGTCGCACAGATGATGAAACGAACATTGGCTGGTAACCACGACGGAGTACCCTTGACCAAGGTGCTCCAAAACCCCGTCTCGTGATACTTCGCTTGAACATCATCCAGCATAATAACATGCTGTTGATCCTCGCTAAAGTTTGTTGTTCTGCCGGTGAGGTCGATCCCGCATGATCGCAGATGGTCAGCTGCCGATATCTCTGGATCAAGAAAAGAGGCGTAGATGCAATTCATGCCTGGATATTTGCGAGCAAACAACGACAATAAAGACGTCTTCCCCGACGCTGCTGGCGACATGAAGAGGATGAATCGGTGGTGCATCATCGCGTAGACACGACGGAGAAGCTCCTCGCGCGCGAGATGAGGTACTTGAGGGTTGATACCATCTTTAAAAAGATAAACATCTCGCTCACCACGCTCTCGCTGCGGCACTTCCACGATGAGCGGATCCTCCCCCAATTCACCAAGACCAATCACTGAAGCCCATGGCGTCAAAGGTTGACCATTCTTGTCATCGTACGTTGCTCTGTTCGCGTAGACTCGCAGGTTGGCTATGCCCACCTTCGCAGGAAGAGGGGGCGAAACCTCGGTGAGAACAGCCTTGCAGAGATCAGCAATATACTCAGCTTCTTCAGGCAACCGCACTAAACATGTCTGGTAGTCCGCGTACACGCCACGAGTTGCAGCATCCACGAGCTGGAACCACACTTTGCGCGCCATCTCTTCTCCAGCAATGCCGCTGTGAAGCTTCGACCGAGCAGCTCGCTTGCTTTTTTTCTCTGCGACGACCGAGAACGACCCAGATTCCGATGTTCCAAATCGTTGGTTCATCCGGTAAAACTCATCTGATTCGTCAAAAACAATTACTCTTTTCTGTCAATCGCCGCCGAGAAATAACCCACGATCGTTCGCCAAGCAGCAGGCGAAGAAGCCGCGGATCGCCGCGCTCTCTCGGCGCCGCGCTCGTCCCCTCGGCCCCCAGCGCTCCTCCAGGCTGCTGCATCCGCAAGAGAAGGCCCTCAGCTCCATTTTGACACCTCTGCGGCCTTCCAACTCGCTCTGCAGCCTCCGTTACACCCCGACAAGGCGAAATGGACCCAGCCGTGTACCAGCAGGTGCTGCTGGCCGTGCAGGTGAGCCACTCGCAGGCGGCCTCGGCGGCGGACAGAGCGGCTGCCTACGCGTTCTGCGAGCGGTTCAAGTCGCGCGAGGACTGCGCCATGTACGCCGTCGCCATCTTCCGCGAGCCTCGCGGCGACGGCGCGGCCGCAGCTGCTGCGCCGATGGAGATCCACATGCGGCGCCACTTCGCGCTGCACGTGCTGGAGCATTATGTGTTGACGCGGTGGAGTGCGCTGCCACCTGCGGAGCAGTCTGGACTTCGCGGCGAGCTGGTTGGACTGCTGATTCGAGCTGACACCAAGGACTATGAGGAACCAGTGTTCATCCGAGAGAAGAAGGTCGCGCTGATCGCGCATATGGCCAAGCGGCAGTTCCCACAACGATGGCCAGAGTTCCTGCCGGAGCTGCTGCAGATATGGCAGGAGGGAGGCTTGTTGCTGTGTTGCCGGTGACATCGACATCGTCAGCTGAAGCACAAAATTGAGCCCGACACAGGTGACAAGTAGCAAACTCAAGCTCTCGCACTTATGCAAGTTCATTTCTGTTCGAGCGCCACGTGAAGACTTCAATTGCAAGTTGACGTACGTGAGGCCACCTTCCTAGACTTCTTCGTCGCAAGTTGGTGTTACCCAGGACAGGCTGCGGGTGACTTGACACCTGTACAAATCGGTGTGTTGGTGAAAGCAAAGCCTTTTTGAACAGCTGGAAGCGGAAGCCATCACAATTGGCGCATGACACCCATTGCTTCAAGCGCTTTGCAAAGGCCCTGCATATGGATGGATCCACAAGATCGACCAGTGAGCGAGCGATGGCCCAAATGCAGCATTGGTGACTGATGTGGATGCAGACCATCGATTTCCAAGGCGATAGACACCACGCAACGCTGCCAATACGACTAAACCTCCTGGCCCATTCATCGTATTCGTCAAATTCGTCAAGCCCTACTTCCCGCAGCGATGGCCCGAGTTCCTGCTGGAACTGCTGCAGCTTTGACAAGAGGAAGGCACGCAGCAAATAGAGCTCGTGGGAACGAATCCTCGGAACGGAGTCAAGCACTGAAAATATCCACTATCTCGTGCTCCGACTATAATATATCGGATTGTTTACCGAGTGCGCTTGACTCCTCGCACACAGTCAAGCACAAGGCGAAAGAATGCTCTGAACATCGTTGACGTTTCGGTTCCAAAAAGACGCAGCGACTTTCAAATGACTGTATCCAATTCGATCTTTAGGTCCTCTGCTGTAACGTGCTGTATAATAGGGGCACTCCTCATCAGCTGTATACCGCTCCAGCTCTGGAAGCACGTCGGCCACATCGGGACGCTCGTCAGGATTAACCTTGTTCATCTGCTGCACCAGTTTCCACTGAGCATCCGTCATCGTGTCCGGCCTCTCCACCTTGATCTCGCCCTTGCGAAGGAAGTGACGGATCTCTTCGTCGCTGCATCCGCTCCACGGGTTCTTGCCCGCCACCGCCTCGATAATGCACATGCCAAGCGAGTACACATCGGACTTGCGCGTTGGCGTCTCCACCGTCATCTTCGCGAACTCAGGAGCACGCCATGGCATCGCGCGCAGCTTATCCTTCAGCTTCTTCATAGAGCATGGCCCAGACTCGATGAAGCTCAGACCGAAGTCCGTCAGCATCGCGGTGCCACCCTTGCTCACGACGATGCTGTTCCCCTTCAAATCGCCGTGGACGGCGCCTTGCTGATTAAGATAGTTGAGCCCAGCAGCGACCTCCTTGCTTGGTGTCGTTCCCAGCGATCGGATCTCGTCGCTGCAAAAAAATTAATACCCCATCGAATGCCCCGACGTTGCCTACAATGCAATCAAACGTGGTCCATCTCCAAATCAAACAAGAGTTAGTCAATGAACTCATGCCTTGGTGATTGCCGCTACTTCAGGCTCCGATCGGAACGCTTCGGCTGCTTCATCAAGATTTGCCATGAGCTGCTCTACCGAGGCACCTGGCTCTCCTCGAGCATTCAAGATGCTGTTCTGCGTAGCTACCCAGTCTGGCTGACCTGATGTATCGTAAACAATGACAATACGTTCGTCGGGGTGGGTCTCAATGTGGTTTCGGATCCATTCGCGAGAGTCTCTCTGATCCTGCTCGAACTCATATAACAGTATTGATTGAGTGGCAAACCAATCGATTGCTGTCGGGTTTAATGGCAGGCCTGTAGTGACTGATTGCAGACTGCCACTGTTAAAGACGACATTGCTAGCTGTAGATCCGTTTCTACGCAGAGGATGGTGCTGTCGCATTCCGACCCACGTTGAATGATCCTCTACAGTATCAATGTGCGAATCCACTGACGGGCATCCGACGACAACACACGCGAAGGTACCACTTCTTGATTGATTGGAGTGGGAGCCGCAGCAGGTGGAATACAGTCATTTGAAAGTCGCTGCGTCTTTTTGGAACCGAAACGTCAACGATGTTCAGAGCATTCTTTCGCCTTGTGCTTGACTGTGTGCGAGGAGTCAAGCGCACTCGGTAAACAATCCGATATATTATAGTCGGAGCACGAGATAGTGGATATTTTCAGTGCTTGACTCCGTTCCGAGGATTCGTTCCCACGAGCTCTATTTGCTGCGTGCCTTCCTCTTGTCAAAGCTGCAGCAGTTCCAGCAGGAACTCGGGCCATCGCTGCGGGAAGTAGGGCTTGACGAATTTGACGAATACGATGAATGGGCCAGGAGGTTTAGTCGTATTGGCAGCGTTGCGTGGTGTCTATCGCCTTGGAAATCGATGGTCTGCATCCACATCAGTCACCAATGCTGCATTTGGGCCATCGCTCGCTCACTGGTCGATCTTGTGGATCCATCCATATGCAGGGCCTTTGCAAAGCGCTTGAAGCAATGGGTGTCATGCGCCAATTGTGATGGCTTCCGCTTCCAGCTGTTCAAAAAGGCTTTGCTTTCACCAACACACCGATTTGTACAGGTGTCAAGTCACCCGCAGCCTGTCCTGGGTAACACCAACTTGCGACGAAGAAGTCTAGGAAGGTGGCCTCACGTACGTCAACTTGCAATTGAAGTCTTCACGTGGCGCTCGAACAGAAATGAACTTGCATAAGTGCGAGAGCTTGAGTTTGCTACTTGTCACCTGTGTCGGGCTCAATTTTGTGCTTCAGCTGACGATGTCGATGTCACCGGCAACACAGCAACAAGCCTCCCTCCTGCCATATCTGCAGCAGCTCCGGCAGGAACTCTGGCCATCGTTGTGGGAACTGCCGCTTGGCCATATGCGCGATCAGCGCGACCTTCTTCTCTCGGATGAACACTGGTTCCTCATAGTCCTTGGTGTCAGCTCGAATCAGCAGTCCAACCAGCTCGCCGCGAAGTCCAGACTGCTCCGCAGGTGGCAGCGCACTCCACCGCGTCAACACATAATGCTCCAGCACGTGCAGCGCGAAGTGGCGCCGCATGTGGATCTCCATCGGCGCAGCAGCTGCGGCCGCGCCGTCGCCGCGAGGCTCGCGGAAGATGGCGACGGCGTACATGGCGCAGTCCTCGCGCGACTTGAACCGCTCGCAGAACGCGTAGGCAGCCGCTCTGTCCGCCGCCGAGGCCGCCTGCGAGTGGCTCACCTGCACGGCCAGCAGCACCTGCTGGTACACGGCTGGGTCCATTTCGCCTTGTCGGGGTGTAACGGAGGCTGCAGAGCGAGTTGGAAGGCCGCAGAGGTGTCAAAATGGAGCTGAGGGCCTTCTCTTGCGGATGCAGCAGCCTGGAGGAGCGCTGGGGGCCGAGGGGACGAGCGCGGCGCCGAGAGAGCGCGGCGATCCGCGGCTTCTTCGCCTGCTGCTTGGCGAACGATCGTGGGTTATTTCTCGGCGGCGATTGACAGAAAAGAGTAATTGTTTTTGACGAATCAGATGAGTTTTACCGGATGAACCAACGATTTGGAACATCGGAATCTGGGTCGTTCTCGGTCGTCGCAGAGAAAAAAAGCAAGCGAGCTGCTCGGTCGAAGCTTCACAGCGGCATTGCTGGAGAAGAGATGGCGCGCAAAGTGTGGTTCCAGCTCGTGGATGCTGCAACTCGTGGCGTGTACGCGGACTACCAGACATGTTTAGTGCGGTTGCCTGAAGAAGCTGAGTATATTGCTGATCTCTGCAAGGCTGTTCTCACCGAGGTTTCGCCCCCTCTTCCTGCGAAGGTGGGCATAGCCAACCTGCGAGTCTACGCGAACAGAGCAACGTACGATGACAAGAATGGTCAACCTTTGACGCCATGGGCTTCAGTGATTGGTCTTGGTGAATTGGGGGAGGATCCGCTCATCGTGGAAGTGCCGCAGCGAGAGCGTGGTGAGCGAGATGTTTATCTTTTTAAAGATGGTATCAACCCTCAAGTACCTCATCTCGCGCGCGAGGAGCTTCTCCGTCGTGTCTACGCGATGATGCACCACCGATTCATCCTCTTCATGTCGCCAGCAGCGTCGGGGAAGACGTCTTTATTGTCGTTGTTTGCTCGCAAATATCCAGGCATGAATTGCATCTACGCCTCTTTTCTTGATCCAGAGATATCGGCAGCTGACCATCTGCGATCATGCGGGATCGACCTCACCGGCAGAACAACAAACTTTAGCGAGGATCAACAGCATGTTATTATGCTGGATGATGTTCAAGCGAAGTATCACGAGACGGGGTTTTGGAGCACCTTGGTCAAGGGTACTCCGTCGTGGTTACCAGCCAATGTTCGTTTCATCATCTGTGCGACGCATGCGCTCGAAGGTGGAGCGGAGAGTCCAGTGGAGTTCCAACCGCTTCCGAAGTTCGTCCGAGAGGACTTCCTTTTGAGTGACGAAGAAGCACGCGAGTTCTTGGCATTGCCGTTACCAATGGGATTGCCCGACAAGATGAAGGAACAAAACTTCATGGAGTTGGTGGTTCGCGAGTGCAATGGACTTATCGGTGCGTTACGCGTTTCAGTGGACGCAGTGGTGGCCTATTTTGCCAAGCACCCAGCTGCATCAGAGACCGAATTGGTTTCGTACTACCTATCTCAAGATTTCCTGCATCAAATGGCACGATGCTTCGGTAGTAAACATATGACACCGACGAGCTTGGAACTTCGACAGTTTTTGATCGATTGCCTTGTTGCTGCGCCGAATGAACTCTACTTGAAGTCGAAGCTCGCCGATGAAGAGAATCGTTGCCTCGTGACTTTGAAGAAAACGGGTATCCTCGTCGAAGAAGCTGATCGGCACGTGAAATTTTCGTCTCCTTTGGCAGAGAAGTACTACAGCAAGTGGATTTTTCCGACTCGTGCAGGTGCCAATCCATCGTCGCTGCGTGAACTGATTACGAGAGTGATTGGCAACATGTCAGCACGTGTGCTACGGCAGTCTGTGGCTGACGGCACGAACTTCCCCAAGGAAGCTATATTCCAGCATCTATTCATGGAAGGCCTCGCTTTGAACACCAGTGCGAAGTGCTCGATTTGCCCAGAGTTGTCACGCGTATTCCCTTTACACCAAACAACTGGTGGCGGCCAGCCACAGAAGATCAAAGGAGAAATCGACTTTTATCTCAATGGGGATCTGCGGTGGGGACTTGAGCTACTGGTGAATGGAGACGGGATCGGTGAGCACATGGCACGATTCGCACCAGGTGGAAAGTATGTTGCACTTGCAATGAACGATTATGCCATCATCGACCTTCGGGGCAACGAGACTGGGGACCCCACAGGCGTCATTCTCATGGAAAAGCGGGTGTCGGTGTTTTTGCAACAGGGGAACTACTCAAGTTGCAAGTGCGTTTTTGGAATGGATGAGGTCATCTACGAGATTCCGTTGAAAGGTTAGCTGAGATTCAAAGGACTGAACGAGGCGGTGACTCCATCACGCTACCATCGATCCACCTGATCTCTTTTTGGTTTATGAATTGAATAGCACTCTCTATACCAGTCGTTCGTCCGCATCATATCGCCGCCGGTGCTCGAGAACATGTATGCTCGTGTAGATATCCTTGAACACGATCACGATAGCAATATCTTCTTCGTGGCGTCGTCCGTTTACTTCTTTGGAGAGGCAGCCAAGCACGTCTCCAGCGCGAGTGATATTTCTAATTGAAACAAAGGACTAGTAAGTGAGCTTACGCGCTGCGTCCTACGAATCCGGCTAAGGGCGGCGCTGCATGGGAGGACCTCGACGATGACGACTTTGAGGCGCTGTTGAACGCGTCTGATGCGTCGGCCCCGGTGGTGCGTCCGAAGGGCTCGACCACCATTTTCAACCGGTTGTCGCTTTACAGCAAAGACAAGGCGAGCAACTTTCGCAACAGGATCGCCATCGAGACTGGAATCGAGCAGTACAAGCAGCACCTGTGGCAGCTTATTGCGGTCAAGACCATCACTGGCGATAGACTCAATTTGATGTCTCACTGCACGACCGCCGTGAGCATGGTGGAGGGCTACCCGACCAATGTACGGCCGCCCACAGCGAGTATGCTCATCGACTCCTCGCTGGAGAGCATGATCGTTGGAAATGCCGTTGTGATTGAGTGCGTGAGCCTAGACTCGGTTGTCACAAGCACGAGCTGACTGCAGCTAATCGCTGGCAGCAACTCGGAGCTGTCCGAGGAGATCTACTCGAGCGCCATTCACCGCTTCTTTCTATGGTGACATGCTCAGTGCTTGACCAGTATCTTCAGGACGAGAGCAAGGTTGAGCATCTGTTCGATAGACACGACGCGCTGGAGCGGTTCCAGAAACAAGCAAAAGTCCTCCCGCGGCTCAATGCCCAACGTCAAATTACCATCGACTCAGTGGACCTGCTACGTCCAACATTACGTTGGTGGCAGCGAAGCCTGACCGCCAGCTGCGGATCGACACGCTGAAGCTGTTCAACAGCGTCGACACCACGCGTCTGAACAACGTGGGCTTCATTGACGACTACAGCCGAGACGACAATCACCGTCCCGTACGTCTTTGAAAATTCGAACAGCGAGATTGTTAAAAAAAAACAGGCGCTTGGCTGGCCATACAGGCTCGCTCCCCGTCTCAGCTAAACACCTCCTTTTCGGGCGCTGCCTGATCGTGTCGTTCCTGCCCAGAGTCATATATCGAGCTGCTGCTGATAGTCAACCAGTACGGCACGGTGTGGACGAAGGCTCAGCCGAATCCGTCTCTGTCGTTCACCAAAGCTGTGTTCATCGCGTTCGTCGAGCTTACGCTGAACGGCACCATCCGTAAGCTGAACGCATTCGAAGGGGCGTTCTGCAGACTACCTCTTCTGTCCGCGTACTCAGAAGTGTCGTTCACAGAGCTAGCTTTGTCTACAGTTCTGACATTCAAGTTTCCGGTGTCTTATTCGGAAATAGTGGATCTGATATCGAGCTCGCCATCCCGAACTGTTGGAACACAGGCTTCTGGTCTTGGAACCTCTGAACGTTCGAGTGAGAGTTAAGCCAATCTCGCACCTTCTTGAGCGTGATGGAGGGGGCAAGCGATCGAGCTTTCAGGTATAGCTTCTGTGCACCGACGAAGCCAGTTTTAGGATCATTGTATAGCTTGCTCAAGAGCTGGTCCATGATCGCCTATATGTTTAGCGGGATAGTGCTGATGCCGTCTTCCTGCACTATGCGCTTATCATAGAAGAAACCACAACCGTTCTTCTGCTGCTCGTACGTCTGCATCTGCGGCGCCTTTAACATAGCCTCGCCATCGAAGAAGTCAGTCTGCTTGACCACACGGAAGCCTCTGTTGGTTGCTCGCAAGGTAATCTTCTCCTGGATCACCGACTCGAACTTCTCAGGTGTAAGAATGCCCTTGTTGTTGCTCTTCTGGATGCCCTTGGCCGAGCATTTGGTCTTGTGATACAGTGGCTCCTCCTTGCCCGTCTTCTTGTTGAACCAGTTCACCTTGATTAGGTCACCATCATAGCAGATGTAGTTCTTGCTGCTCAGAGAGACCATAGCGTTGCCTCGCCACTCCTCTTTGAACAGTCCCGGTGTGTGCTTGTCATATTTAGCGTTGTCCTCGGTGTCTGTGCGAGGGAACCACTTGTGCTTGTTCCCCTCAAAGTGCTGGCGTAGCTCTGGCTTCACAAGGTCAGGAAACGGGTGCTCTCCGCTGAACGCGATGTAGCCGCTGTCCGTATCCATCTCTTGGTACTGGAGGTCACTGCGGTCGATGTAGAAGTCGATACTGTCGTAGTAGAACTCCAGCATACGGAGCTTAGCGAGTTGATAGACGGCGACAGCAACGTGGATCGGATTCTTGAGGAAGATGGTGCGCTTACGTTGCGTCACTTCGTAGGTACCATTCAACTCCTCGAGCCCCTGGAACAGGTTGCTCTCAATGATTTTGCTGATCTCATCGTCACAGCTTTCGTAGAGAACCTTCTTGTGCTTCGATTGGTTCATAGCACTGCGGCCATACGGTGAGTTACCAACGAGCTTCATCGCGTCAGCAACTACTTCTTTGCTCTTGTCTTCATCTCCTGCGCGACGAGCGTCCGAGACAATATCTGTGAACTTGTGGAAAGGGCGAGAAGCATTGCACTTCACGAAGGAGAACACCTTGGTAACGACCAAGCCATGAGCGATGTACCACTTCAGCAGCGGTGTGTAGATGAGGATCTGCTTGCCGAAGTAGCTCCCAATCAGCTTGCGACTCTTCTTCCTATTTTGCTTCTTACCCTCAGCCGCCATAAACTCGCCGATCACCTCAGCTGTTGGGTCAATCTCGATATTCTTCAAGACCGGCGTCATCTCCTCGAAGTACTCCTTCAGGTGCTCTGGTGTCTGAATGTCACACTCGATGAACCCAAACTGCTTGTTGTCAAGAATGTCATCAAGGAGACCGTCATACAGCTCGATCATGGTGAGGCGTCCACATGGCATGTCTTGACCAATGCACCACAGGTAGAGGGCGTTTGCGTCGTAGCCAATGACCTTCTGACAGAGCTTGCCACCACGGATACTCTTCATGCCTGCCTTTGCAAAACGGTTAAAAATGACTGAAGGACCCCCTACGATATTGCGCTCCATATCTCCGACTGCTCCTCGTCAATCGAGTGAATCAAGCGGTCGGCGTTGTACTCGAGGAGCTTCTGGCGTCTGAAAGCGTGAATGTTCATATCCTTGCGCGCAATGTTGCAGTCCGAGCATGTGATTTGGATGTTGCCATTCTCATGACCACGAAAGTTGTTGATTCGATCAGCAGATGCCGTCTTTTTCGTGAGCGATTCGTAGCACAAGGCACACAGATAGTGCTGTGACTTCAATAGCTTGTTCAAGTGCTCCAGCGTCATGTCGAACGTGCGGTTGGCGTCTTCGTCCTGCCGCTTGTAGCTATTGAAGCGTATCTTGCCGAACTCGAATGGCTTTGCTGCTTCGCGCGGACGAGGCTTGATGTAGCTCTTGTCGTCACTCATGTCATAGACGGTGGAGTACATGATCTTCTCAGCTAGACCAGGCAGCGACACTCCATCACAAAACATGTCGAGACTGAAGTCACGGAAGAACTTCATTTGTTCTCTGATTGCTCGTGAGAAAGGAATCACGTCAAGATTGTTGTACCAGATGAGGAGCTCACGCAGAGTCTTCATTTGATAGTGCTCCCACACCCATTGGACACGCTTCCACGCCTTGTCACTGATCTTTGTGCTTCGGAGGGACGAGTTGAAGGCGCTTCGTGGTGGGAGTCCTGGTTGATCAAGCATCTCGAAGCTGGAGAGGTACTCGTACGGAAAGTGACCCTTACTCATCTGACACTCACACTTGATCTTGTCTGGACACTTGCACTTACCAAGGTACGCCTTGAGGTACTGGCGAAGGCTCGTGCCTGCTGCAACGTACTTGGAGATGTTCAGCATCTTGTATCCACCAGCGTTGCGACACATGTATCCACTGCTCGAGAGGATTGAACTCACATACAGCTTCATCTCCTTCGCTTCTTTGACGTGCGTCACTTCAGTCATGCCTGAAACATGAAGCAGAGCCACAAACAACTTGTCTTTGATCAAATTCAAATCGTATCTGCCTGAGTTGAAACCAATCAACGGGATTGTTTCGCAGAAGTCTGTGATTGTTTCCACATCCTTAATTGCCCAATCCAATGCCGATTTTGCTATCTTGGTCTCTTGGACCAACCACCGCTTCTGGGCCTCGTCTTTGCGAAGTTCGATCTTCTCAATGAGAGTTTTGTATTTGTCTTTGTTGTATTGAACGATGAGCTCGCGTTTAGCTGCGGCATGAGTAAACATATCCAAGAGCAACTCCTTTGGATGTTCATTCACAAAGCATTTCGCCTCGTCTGTGAGGCTGTCGTGGACGCTGACGGAGACTGGGATGTGCGCGTTAGTAAACGTCAGTCGCTTCGACGCCTTATCAGAATCGAGGTGCTTTAGAATTGCCTCGAAGTCAAAGACCAAATAGTGATCAGTGTATGGATCGACGCCCTTCACTCCATACTTCTGAAACAAACGAGCCATCTTGTTTATCGGAGGACGAAACAGAGTTGGCTGTTTCACGAACTTCTTGATGTATGCCTTCTCACATTGGCCTCGCTTGTGGTTGTGCAGACGGCTTTGAGCAGCAAACACCATGGGGTACTTGGGGCAGGCATGCATACCCGCGAAACGCTCGGGGTCTGTGATGTACATACAGTGATTGTTATGTGACAATATGCTCATAGTACTCACGTAAGCGTTAGACGATTCGATGGCGCGATCGAACTTCTGCGTCTCCTCGTCGTACGTGTACATGTGGGTTTCCTTGAGGAAGGAAACCGGTTTTCTACCGAGTGGATAGCGTGCAAAAGATGGTTGCGTACATAGGACAGACAGCACCTGACTGGTGGGTAGGAATCGATAGCGATAGGACAGGGAGCGCAGTTCTAGATTTGATCAGCCTGGAAGGCCTAAGTCAAGACTTAACTACCTATCAGCCGGAGATGACTCTCTCCGTTGGTGACTACGTGCTGCTTTTCCCGGAGGACGTGGGAGGCCAGGTGCCTGAGCCGTTTTATGCCTCCGTCGTTGCGCTGTCGGGGGACACGGCGACGCTGCGACCGCTCGAGGCTCCGAGGCGCCCGACGTATACGGCGGATTGGAGGGCGATCGCGAAACGCGTTGTCCCCCCCTCCGATGCCACGGGGGCAAGGCTCGGAAGGTGGTCAAGAAAGGCGGTGTGTTTCTCCTTCCGAGCGCACTATTACTACGGGCAGGTCGTCGGCTATAGCGGAAGGCACCTACGTGTCGCGACGCGAACGGTGGAGCGAAAGGTCGACGAACAGCACCTGATCGGGGACGTCTACCCGGTCGTTGCCATGGCTCTCGGTACCACACGGTGGGCGAAGCGTGCTTGGTCGGCCTCGCGCCTTGAGGAGCTGCACGAAAGCCTCCTCGGTAAGCTCCTTGAGGGCCGAAACGGGCGGGCACTCAGCGCGACCGAGTGGCTGGAAGACCTGCGCGAAGACCTCGGCGACCTGAGTGACCTACGTTCCGAGTGGGTGGACCCGACTTCCGGGGAGACGAAGAGCGTATCGCTAAGCTACGTGATGCAACACGTGTTTTATGTCGACAGGGGTGCTTCCTTGCCGGCCGGCGGCGTCGTTCGATTGGGGGACTCCTTTTGCGACGAGCCTGAACGCGACGAAGGTACAACAGGCCAGGAATTCTTCGACCCGTTGGTCGATGATGACCTTTCCGATGGCGGGTCTGACGCCGAACCAACGCGGGTTGTCCCACCGGAGCCAACAGCAAGGACCAGCAGGCGGATCCCAAGCGTGTAACGGGCCTAGAGTGCCCGTTACGTTGCTTGCACGCTAGCGCCCTTGAGGAAGCTTGGAGCCTCGAGCAAGCTCGAGGCGGGTCTGCTTTAGGGGGAAAATTCGACTCTGATTGATGATTGGCCCTTGCGGGCCCGGCCAGCCAATGGCCGTTAAGTAATGTTGTCGCTGATTGGCTGGAAGGGTGCTGCGACACCACTTTCAGCCAATCACTCACTGACACGACTGAACCCAGGCGGCCTTTGGCCTGGGGAGGTAAAACCTACCTACAAATGTAAAACCCTACCTACAAATGCAAACCTACCTACAAATGTAACGAAGCCCCGTTACATCACCCCCTTCTCAAAATTCGCGCAAGGGGCGCGAAGAACAAAAATAGAAACGGAAATCGCAGGGCGCCTCGAAGATCGAGGCGGGACGAGGAGCGGGAAGCGGAAAGCGGCGACGACGATGGAGCGGCGACGAGGCGGCGAGCGCAGCGCTCGCGCCGATATGGCGCGCCGTATGGTAGCACCAGGGACGGCTGCGCCGCACGGAAAAGTGGCGTCGGTCGCACCGACGCCCAACACCACGACTGGATCCGAGCCAACCGACACTTCGGCAATGGCGGAACGTGAGAAGACCGACGCGGACGACCGGCAGGCACTCGTGGTCGTGGAGCCCGAAGAGGAGATGAACCAAGGCACGGCCGACGCGCGGGACTCCCGCGCGAGCATGGCGCCGTCAGCTCCGGCGCCTCAAGCGACGCAGACGGTCGCACCAACGGTCGGGACTGCGTCGTCAAGCTCGATCGCGCCGCGGCATGTGATGGACTCTCACTTGGCTCGATGGGACCTCTGGGACTTGGGTGGTGCCGTGCGTCCGGACGCTCCGGATGCGATGCGCGAGTACTTCCGTCGGTTCCGCGCGCTTCGCGGAAAGTCACTCGAAGGTGTCGACGCCGAAGCTCTTCGGCGCTCGTGGACGGCCTTCATCGCGCGCTGGAACGCGCACCAAGAGTCAGGAGCTGGTTTCCTCGCGGACTTGGAGCGCCGCGAGATTGCTCGCGGCCGATACTCGCTGGAAGAGCTTCGCCAGCAGATCTGCACGATGGCTTGGGACTACTGGGGCCGCGGCGTCTACCGCTTTTGCTACGTCCACCACGTGGAAGGTTGTCGTCACTGCTATCCTGCGACTCGGTACTCGGCCGAGACTTGGCAGCAGAACGTCGCTGAATTCCCGCTCGACGATGACGAGCGTCTCTGGATTGGTCTGTACGACCGCGCTCGATCTCAGCGCGCCCAAGCGATTATTCGCGGCGGTGGCCGCCGGCGTGAGCGGAGCCGCTCTCCGCTCGAACGTCACTCGCGGAGTCGCGAGCGACAGCGTCGTCGACTCGAAGACCGACGACCAGAACCTCGTTCGCGCTCGCGCTCGCCCCGGCAGCAGCCGGGGGATGACTGGCGTCATAGTCGTTCACCACGTCAGGAACATCGCGATGAAGCTGCGAGCGCGGCTCCCATGTATCATCCTCGGGAGGATACCCGAGCCAGCGGACGCGGTACCGCCGATCACGCGGGATGGCCAAGCTACTCGACGCAGAGTGGCGGCCAAGCGCACGAGGAGGATCCTCGTGCTCGACGATGCGCTCCACAATCCAGCGCACCGCACCCGACGCGTCAAGGAGTGGAGGCGGCCCGTCGCGATGGTACTCATGGCGGCTCGTATCTTGGGCTTCACGGTCGGGAGGCGTTCTTCGCGCGCGAGTTGGACGACGCTCGGGACCGGATGGAGGAGCTCGAGCGACGGCTCGAGCAGGCGGAGGACGCCCGTATTGCGGACCGCCAAGTGCTTCAGCGCATCGACCAGCGCTCTCAAGACTCGCGCGAGCGGATGCGGGGATTGGAGACGCAGGTTCTCGGAGCGGGGCGGTCGGGGACTCGGCCCCGACATCTGTTTCCGACGCAGCGCCAGCTGCGCCGCCAAGGTCTGCCGACGATGGAGACTCGGAGCGATCCGAAGAAGGAACGACCGCCGGGAGGTAACGCTTGAGCCGCCCGACGTAGAACGTAGGGTGTAACCGCATTGACGTTGGAATATCGAGCGTGTAGGCGTTTCCAATAACCTTCAGCACTCTGAAGGGCCCAATAAAGCGTGGCGCGAGTTTGCTTGCGCCTAAGTTCGTCACAGCTGAGGGACGGATGCCTTCAGTCGACAGCAGCACTCGGTCGCCGACCTTGAACGTTGCAGTGTTTCGGCGCCCGCGCCGATCTGCGTTCTCTTTCTGCTTGTCCGCGGCCGCTTGAAGCGCGTCGCGGACGAATCTCACGATGGCTTGGCGCTGTAGCACGAAGTCTGACGCCGCCCGAGCGTCGCTCGGGAGCACTGCAGGCTTGGGGTCGAAATTCGCCATCAATGGCGCGGCGGGAAACGCCGCGCCGCCGCGCACCGCGACTGTGTGCGCTGGGTCGATCAACTCTCGCGACGCCCAACGCGAGAGAGCATTTGATGTTGTGGTGTGCGGCCTTGACCGCGGGTTAACGGCTGTTGCGTTGATCGCTGGTGATGGACTCGGCGTGGCAGGTGGGCCAACGCCGTGATCCGGGCCGAGCGGGTCACTCGGCCCGCCTGACTCGTGTTGGAACCCGGAACTGTCGTCTTCATTCTGAACTGGACATGTCGACAGGGGGACGCCCGTTGGTGGCACTGTCGCATGCGTTCCTCCCCCACCAAGAGTGGAGACAGGTTGCGCCGTGGGGGCTCCCACGGCAAGCATTGCGGGAACGCGCGGGTGACGCGCGTTGTTCACGAAGAACGGCGTCAACCCGGACGACGCGTGGATCGCGTTGTTCAGCGCGAACTCGGCGAGCGGGAGGAACTCGGACCATTCCGAGTAAGACGTCGCATAGCTGCGAAGGATGTCTTCGACCACGCGGTTGACGCGCTCCGTCTGACCGTCCGTCTCGGGGTGAGCCGCCGTCGACATCATGAGGCGGGTCCCCATAAGCTCAAAGAGACGTGTCCAGAACGCCGAGGTGAACCTCGGGTCGCGGTCAGAGACGATTGATTCCGGCAGACCGTGATGCCGGAAGACGATGTCCAGGAAAATCGCTGCGGTCTCTTCCGCAGTGACGTTTGGCGTCACAGGAGCAAGATGCACCATCTTGCTGAACCGGTCGACGAAGACCACGATGCCGGTGTTTCCTTTGGAGTCGCGTGGAAGGCCGAAGACAAAGTCCATGCTCACCGAGCGCCATGCCTCGGTCGCGATTGGCAAGGGACTGAGCGGCGCTTGCGACGACGCCGACGGCTTCACACGCTGGCAGATCTCGCATGTTCGCACCCATTTGCGAACCCACTTGTACATGTGGGGCCAGAAGTAATGGCGCGAGAGAGCTGCGGCGGTCTTCTCGCGGCCCAAGTGTCCGCCAGTCGGAGCATCGTGGTACTCGTGAACCACACGAGCACGGAGATCGGCATCATTCGGAACAACAACCCGCGGTGGGTCGAAGACATCGGCGCGATAGGTGAGGAGATCACCGTCGAGTGCGTAACGCTCGACGTGCGTGCGCGTTGGACGCGACAGTGCCGCAAGAGTGTCGTCCGAGGGAGCGCGCAGATGCTTGATGATCGCGGCGTAGAAGGGATCTTCGGTGTACGCTTCGGCGAGTTGGTTTCGCAACGGTATCACGGGCGTTGTCGCCGTTGTGTTGAGACCCGCGGCTGCACACATGTTGCAGTCTTCATCTTGGTCGTCATCAACATCGATCAAGGGACCGGTTGCAGAACGCGGATCATAATCGGGTCTCCGCGAGAGTGCGTCTGCCAGAATGTTCGACTTGCCCGGCTTGTAATGCACGACGAAGTTGTATTCGGCGAAGAACGAGAGCCAACGCGCCATACGTTGTGACAAATGGGGGCTCTTCGTCGCTGTCCTCAGCGAAGCGTGATCGGTGTAGATCGCGAACGTCTGTTCGCCCAGCAGGTAGACGCGGAATTTGGTCAGAGCGTAACGCATCGCAAGGAGCTCCTTGTCGTGGACCGGATAGTTACGCTCCGCGGGCTTCAACTGCCGAGACTGGTAGCTCACGACGCGCTCATGACCGTCATCATCAAATTGCATGAGCGCACAGCCGATTGCAAAATCACTGGCATCGCAGACGACATGATACGGCTTGGAATCGTCGGGCAACATCAGAATCGGCGCAGAGGCGAGGCTCTGCTTGACAGACGTGAATGCTGCTTGGTGTTCGGGACGCCACGACCACGTGGCGTCTTTCTTCAACAGCGACGACAGCGGCTGGATGAGTGCGGCGTAATTCTTCGTATACTTGTGCAAGTAATTCGCCAGTCCGAGCCACTGGCGCAGCTCCGTTTGGTTCGTGGGCACTGGCCACGAGCAGATCGAAGTCACCTTCTCAGGGTCCGCACGGACACCTCCCCGTCCGACATAGCAGCCGAGCACCGGAATCTCCGGCGCACAGAAGATGCACTTCTTCAGGTTCGCGTACAGCTTGTTCTTCCTCATCACGTCGAAGACTTGACGAAGATGGCTCAAGTGAACTTGCACCTCTGATGATCTCTCGGATGCTTTGCTGTGGATGAAGATGTCGTCGAAATAGCTCGGCGCGAAGTCTCTGAGCGGGCGAAGGACATGTGAAACCATGCGATTGAACGTCGCAGGTGCATTCTTCAGACCTTGAGGCATGACGAGCCACTCCCAGAGCATTCCGCTGGGAGTACTAACAGCAGTCAGCGGGATATCGGACTCGCGCATCAGGATCTGGTAGAAGCCATCGGTCAGATCGATGGCGCTGAAGATTGTGCTTCCCGACATGGAGTCCAGCACCATGTCTTTTCGAGGGATCGGCGTTTGCGCAGGGATCGTCGCGTCGTTGAGCTTGTTGAAGGCATGGACGATGCGCCAGCCGCCGGTGGCCTTCTTGACACAGAAGGTCGGGCTCGAGTGTGGCGAGACACTCTCACGAACATGGCCTGCCTGCCGACGGGCTTCGAAGAACTCATCAATTGCTTCAACTTGCTGGCGCGGGAGGGGCCATTGTCGGGTCACGCAATACTTCGAGCCTGGCACGAGATCAATCTCGTGCCTCACGCCACGATCAGCTGGGAGCTGAGCCGGAATCTTCTCGGGGAACACATCTTCATACTCACGAGCGAGCTCGTAGACTGGGTTTCCGGATTCACGCAATGCGTCCCAGGATTGCGCTGTGAAGCGCTCCTCCCTCGCAGATTTCGGCTCCGCGCCGACTGGTCTGCGGTCGCTGCTTGAGTCGATGTTCGTGATCAAGCACACTTGTTCCAGCTCGCCGTCGCGAATCTCGCGGGTGAAACGTTTCCACGAGAGGCCCGGGAGTCGGATGAGCAACGCAGCGTCGCGAGGGGGATCCGCGAGTCGATAGGAGGATACGCGCGACGAGTTGTTGGCGAGAAGTTCCGCGACCTGGACCGTGGTTGTTTCCGGCGCCGCCGTCGGATCACCACTTACACGGACGGCGGCGCCTCTGCGTCTTCGCCGTCGTCGATTCTTCCGCAATCGCCGCGAGCCACTGCTCGGGGCTGAAGACCGACTCTCGTCACTTGAGGAGTCCGCTGACTCACTCGAGATGTTACTCGAATGTTGGTACGAGGTCGCGCGCGTCGCGATCGTTGGTAGTGGGAGACGCTGCTCGACCATACCCTCGTACTTCTCCCTCTCTCGACGCGGAACAAGATCCGCGTTGGCACTCTGCGGGAGCCCCTGCTCGACCGCACGCTTGTGCTTCTTCATATCGCGACGCGGAACGCGATCCGCGCCGGCTCTCTGTGGGAGCCGCTGCTCAACCACGTGGTCATCGCAAGTTGCCGAAGCGCAGACAACACACTGAGGGCCATCGCTCACTCTTGGTGTGGTCTTGGCCGTGGATTGAGGATCCACGACAGCAACGTGCGGCCACTTCTCAGGAACCGCTAATAGTTGCGCGAACGTCGCGCTGACGTCGTACCCACGACGTCGCTTCACCGATCGAGACAGCCAGTCGATGTCTGGCTGGTAGCGCATTAGCCACGGCATCCCGAGAATGCAGTCAAACGAGAGGCTCAAGTCGATCACCAGGAACTCGTCGAGACTGGTGAACCCGTCGAACTCGTACGACAGCATCACAGACTTCCGGGGGAGGAGCCGAGGCTTTCCGTCGGCGAGCTTCACGGACATCTCGCCTGGACCTTCACGCACGCGGATACCCGCGGGGAGATCAGACAGGCAAGACGCGCGGACGAAGTTGTTCGTCGCTCCTGAATCGAGAAGGGCTCGCAGAGGTCGTCGCGCTCCGGCGACGTGAAGCCGAACAACTATCAGCCTTTTGTCGCCGCGCGAGGTGGTAGCATTGAACTGTGCGTGGAGCACAGTGGGGCTAGGAGGTCGGGCTGCTGCCGGGGGACCCGGACCTCCATTCCAGCCAGTAGGGCGCCCCGCGCCTACTGGACCTGCTCGTTTTTTGGCAGCGCGGGCGAGGTAGCGTCGGCAGCTTCCGATGCTTCAACGACCGCGACCACAGGAGCCGGAGCGCGGCACACCGCCGCGCGATGACCCGGCTTCTGACAGCGAAAGCAAATGATCAAACGGGGTCCGCGACCGCCTTGACCACCTCGACCTCCGCGTCCAGCGCGTGAGTCTGACGACCGGGATGACCCGGCCGAGCCGTACTCGATCGCATCAATCTCCATGGGCTCCGGGCCGCCGTTGGCACGTTCCTCAGCAGAGGCCGCACGTGCATACGACGCGGTCACGGTGTAGTCCTCGCGGAGCGCGAGGGCGAATGCGGCTTCAAGCGTCTGCGGTTCGTCGCGAGTCAGGCAGTAGCGAGTCATACCCTCGCGCATGCCGTAGACGAACACGTGGACTTGAGACGCCATGTCGATCGGATGCGTCACCACGCACGAAGCCAAGTGGCGCGTCTTCTGCACGTAATCGCGCATGCTCATTCTGCCTTGCTTGAGGGCGAAGAACGCCGCGCGCATCCGCGACTCATCTTGGGGCGGCTCGAACGCGAGGCGAAGGTCGTCCTGAAGGCTCTTCAGGGTGTCGAACGCATCTGGCTCGGTGACGAGCTTGCCGAGCGCCCATTCCTTGGCCTTGCCCGTCAGACGCGAGATCAGGAAGTTGACCTTGGACGGCTCCATCTCGATGCGTCGAGATGAAATCGCGAGCTCCACCTCGCGATACCATCGGTTCAGAGGCAGTCGGTCATTACCGACGCCGGAGTAAGTGGACGTCTCCAACTTGACCACTTCGTTCTTCATGGAGTGCGAGGGAGTCGATGCTCGCTGTTTCGCATCAGCGAGCTCGCGTTCCATGAACTGTTGCGCAGCCAGACGGTGGGCTTCGGTCGACCCTGATCGCAGCAGGGTCGTCACGAGGGCCTCGCCCGCCGCATCCGCGAGGCGGTGGAGGGCATCCCACTCGATCGAAGTAAGATGAGGGAAGTCTTCGAACTGGATATCCGCACTCATCTTGACTTGGCCGTTGGAAGGACTACGAAGTGCTACCAGGTGTAACGGGCCTAGAGTGCCCGTTACGTTGCTTGCACGCTAGCGCCCTTGAGGAAGCTTGGAGCCTCGAGCAAGCTCGAGGCGGGTCTGCTTTAGGGGGAAAATTCGACTCTGATTGATGATTGGCCCTTGCGGGCCCGGCCAGCCAATGGCCGTTAAGTAATGTTGTCGCTGATTGGCTGGAAGGGTGCTGCGACACCACTTTCAGCCAATCACTCACTGACACGACTGAACCCAGGCGGCCTTTGGCCTGGGGAGGTAAAACCTACCTACAAATGTAAAACCCTACCTACAAATGCAAACCTACCTACAAATGTAACGAAGCCCCGTTACAAAGCGCAACGAGCCGACACTCCATGCCACCCCTCCGGCCTCCGACCGGGGTGGTGGAGCCGCCTCGCCGCCTGCGAGAACACAACAATGAATCAGACGAGATTGAGCTGATCGAGCTGATCCGCAAGCACCGGCCCCACCTTCTCAGCTACTATCTAACGCGAACGAGCGAGCCTGGCATACAAGGGAAGCGAGCGCGCCAAGATGCTGACCTGGCGGAAGATGCTCCGCCAGTCGCAAAGCGCAACAGGGGAGCGTTCACTCCCACCACGGAACAAGAGCGCATCCACATGGCCATCACGGCCCCGACACACTACGGTAAGTCCGGTGACTCTTTTCTTGAGGCTGTAATGTCCAGCGAGGCTGTGCAGTTTGTGTGGCACCCCGGGGTCTTGGCGCGCCTGTACGACCTCCAATTCGGGACGCGCGGCCTCTCGATCATGCACTTCAAGCCCGTCAGCATTCTGGAGCGGCTCAAGATAATGTCCCCGGGTTCGATCAACACATCTGATTACAATGTGGCAGCCCCGGTCATCACTCCGCCCGCGAGCTGGTCTCAACTGAGTGCGGCAACAAGATGTTTCCTCCGATACTGCCAGTCTATGTGCGATACGGTCACAATCGAAGTGGCTACTGCCTTGGACAGCTTCGTCACGAGTCTGGAAGGATGGAACCAACTCCTAGAATCAGATCTCCAGATTTTGGTCCTGTGGTTGGATGCCACGCTCGAGAAGTATCGCGGCTCAGTCGTCTGGGATGTCCACAACAACGACTCTTCCCGCCTGGAAGCCGCCGGATGGTTCTCCATTGCGAACCCTGAAGTCAACAGTCTGGTGATAGCAGCAATGGGCGAGCGGGTGAGGCTCGCGAGATCGGGAAGGGAGACTCCCAACGGGTCTCGAGCGCGCGTGACTTCAGCAGCCCCTGAACGCAAGATTCCAGCCGACGTGATCGACCGCATCCCTACGCAAGACGGCAAGGAGGTCTGCCTGCAATATCTCTCGAGGAGAGGCTGTCCATCAAGAGATCCCACCGTATGCACCTTCAAGCAACGTGCTCATTTCTGGCCCGACGTGATTCCGCAGGAGGTCCGTCGATATCTAAACTCGAAGCTGGGGGGAGTAAGGCAACGTCCTGCTAACGCGTGAGATCACCTGAGCCGCTCAAGCCAAGAGCGGCTCGGATGGCCAGCCCCCCGTCCTACCCGCGGAGAAACGACAGCCAATCGCCCGATGCTGACGAACCAAGAGATCGTAAGAAATCGGCCCTCACCAGCGCTGCATACCAATTCGGCGACACTCTTCTGTCAAGGCTCCAGACCATCACGGACAACGCTGTGTCCTACGCGCTGTGCCGCAACCAGTCGCCAACACAGTGACGAGGCCTGTACTGAGAGAAAGATGACCACCGGCCACGCGGCGATACCGTCACGGAACAACCTAGGGTCATTGACCCTTCGACGACGATCCCGTCGTCACGACGTAGAGGACCACCGGTCCCACGGCGCCACCGCTGCCGAACTACAAGGGGTCACCGACCCCACCGCGACA
Source organism: Phytopythium vexans (assembly GCA_003413675.1). NCBI lineage: Eukaryota > Oomycota > Peronosporomycetes > Pythiales > Pythiaceae > Phytopythium > Phytopythium vexans. Next base: position 3,132,713 of record QLOC01000001.1, on the reverse strand, counting down.
CAGTCACGGAACAACCTAGGGTCATTGACCCTTCGACGACGATCCCGTCGTCACGACGAAGAGGACCACCGGTCCCACGGCAACACCGCTGCCGGTCAACTGGGGGTCACCGACCCCACCGCGACACCGTCACGGACCACCAGCAACTCACAGACCTCACAGCTCTCAGAAGATCTGCCTCCGCGCTCCCAGGAGCGCCCGCCACCGACGGAGCCGGACTCCGCGCCGGGGGACAGTGAAGTGCAATCTCTCGTCAACGCCCGGACAACATCGTCGCCCGCGGTGTCGGCCTTAGCCACTTCGCCAGCGGGTCGAACTGCAGGTGTCGGCAGCTCGTCACGTACCACACCACCATCATCGCAACACTGGACGCAGCCAGACGCGGGCGACGTAGTCCCCGACCCAGGCGCAGTCCAGTCCATCCTCGAACGGGACCTGCAAGCAGCAGAAAAGGCCAGGGATCAACGACTCGCTCAAGTTTTTCTGGCGCACAATATTCAGCACGAAGAGCTCCACCCACCACGCACTGCTCCGACAAACCACGTCCCGTTGAACTGCCGAATGCAGAGGGCACTGTCCCAGCTAGTGACCCATCACGGGTACACACTGACTGCGCTGGTCGAACTCGTCCGCGGTCAGACTCCAGTCGACCGTCGCCCGAACAAAGCGCTCTTCCCAGAGAGGTATCCCCGGTTACTCCACGGGTATCATCTCCAGCAGCTTCTGTATGACGTAGCTCTCGAAGGAGTCGACCCTCGGTGGAAATCACCAGGTCCGACCCAGCAGAAGACCCCGAAGAATCATCAATCGGCAAATCGTCACCTCAATGCTGTCAGTCGTAGTATTCGCCAAGGTCAAGACGCCGGCCAATACCTAGTGCTCAACCTAGCGACTCGGTCTCGATGGACCGACATACAAATCAGCCCGTTCGGAGCAGTCCCGAAGAAAGGCGTCAGCCCCCGGGACGAGATTCGACTGATTCACGATCTCTCGTACCCCCGCGGGACCTCAACCAACGAAGCCTCGGACGTATCAAGCTTCCCGGACATCAAGTACAGACACGTCGCGGCAATCGCTCAGCGGATCGACTTGTGCTCCGAGTCAAACCCCGTCCAGCGTATCTGCATTATGAAAGGCGACGTAAAAGGAGCGTTCCGCCACCTCATGCTGGCAAGCCAGCACGCCCGATGGATGGGTGCCACCATCCCCCAGTATGATGCCCTTATCCTCGACATGTCGGCACCATTTGGGTGGACAGGGTCGCCGTCCTACTACGGTGCCTTCGGCGGAGCAATATCCTGGCTCGTAGGCCGTGAAAGCCCGTGGTCGATCAGCGGCGGTGTTCTCCACGATCAGGACCCATTCTTCAGCTACGAGTGGGTCGATGACCACGTGCTCGTTGAACAGGACACACCTGGCAGGCTCCTGGCTGCACACTCAACGCTGCGCCTGGCTATGATGGCAATCCTCGGACCGCGGTCAATCAATGAATCCAAGTTCTCTGCGTGGGCCACACGCATCGAAGCTCTCGGCCTCGAATTCGACACGCGGCTTCGGACGGTGTCAATGCCACAGGCCAAGATCGAAAAAGCTTTGACTCGCGTTCGCCGCCTCGCCGCAGCAACAACTGCCTCACGACACGACCTTGAGTGTCTGCTCGGCAGCCTCCGTCACGTGTGCTGTTGCCTGCGCGCAGCCAAGCCATTCTTCCAGCGGATCCGGACGGCATTTCGGCGACTCCCACGACATGGTCGCGTCCCAGTTACCTCCGCCATCCTGATGGACCTCAAGTGGTTCTCCTACATCCTAGCACATGGCCAGTGGCATGGCCTCCCCACACGGATGTTCTGGTCCACCACTGAGGTAGACGTACACTTGTACATGGACGCGAGCAACTCTGGCTTAGCCGTTCTCGACCCGGCACAGCAACGATACATTCAGCTACGGTTCGACGCTGCCGAGCGCCAACTTATCGCCTCGGACGAAGGAGCAGGCGGATTCAACATCAACGTCCGGGAACTATTCTGCATGGCGCTGGCTGCACTATGCTGGGGTCGGAGTTGGACCCCGGTCGCATCAACAGCAATTACTCACATCCGCGCCTGGTCCGACAACTCGAGCGCCGTTACATGGATCAACAACCTCACGAGCGATAACGTCTACGCTCAAGAACTCACCAGGGCCATAGGGCTGAGTGAAGCCAAGTACCGGTTCCGAATCACGGCCCATCACCTGCCGGGAGCCGCCAACTGCGCAGCCGATGCGGGATCCAGAGCCTGGTCGGAGCCCCACCTCAGCAACTGGACTAACGTTGTACGCCTATGGGCACAGACAGCAGTCTCTCCTCAGCATCGCAGAACGTACGAAACATTCTCGACAACCTACAATCCAGCGCACTGGCCAACAGCAGCCACCAGAAGTACGCATCGACATGGCGGCAGTGGACCACATGGTGCGTCTCCAACGGCAAATCCCCTTGGCTATCAGGCGAGCGCCATGCCGACTCGGGGGTGCTCATCCAGTTCGCTATATGGTGCTGGCAGCCTCGACCCAACGGCGGAGGAAACGCTGCCAGCACCATACTGTCCAAACTTAGCCAGATCGGGTGGTATCATAGGCGGTTCCGCGGGGTTAACATCGGACTTCATCCCGGACACCAGCTGGCTATGCAGGGGATGCTACGGCTGTCGCCCCCACCCAAGCGCAAGCGACCAGTCACAGTTCCGCTTCTCCGACGACTGCGCGCACAATGCGACTTCTCCCAAGCCCACAACCGCGTTCTATGGGGGGCTGCGGTCGTGGGCTTCTTCTACATGCTCAGGAGGTCGGAGTACCTGGCACACCGCGGCTCCGTCAAGGTGTACGCGATCCGACACGAAGACGTTACCTTCCTGACAGCAAAAGGACAGCCGGCTCGTTCGGCACACCAGGCCACCACGGCGAAGCTGCGCTTCCGGGGAAGCAAGACGGACCAGAGAGGGGAGGGCACTGCCCGAGTACTGGAACGATCACACTCAGCGTGGCTGTGCCCCGTGTCGGCGCTGTGGGCGTTGGTGGAACACGGCAAGATGGCTGGAATCGGTGAGCAGGAACCACTGTGCTCAATATATAAAGGCGCATACCTGTCGGGAGCAGCGATGGCAAGGGCGATCAAGGGCGCGGCGAAGGATCTGGGCGAAGATCCAGAGCACTACGACACGCACTCAATGCGGAGCGGCGGAGCGACGGCTCTGTTCGCCGCGGGCATCGACCGCCTGGCCATCAAGCACTTCGGGAGATGGAAGTCAGACTGCTTCGAGCAGTACGCGCGAATCGACGACACCACGGTTTCAAGTTTGGCCGCTGCGATGGCTTCGACAAATCAAGCCCAATCCACCAATCGCTCAGCGCGACTCCGTCTACAGGGGGACCTCCACGCCACACCCTGGCTGGAGGCGCCTAGCGACAACATGGATTGATCTCCGGCCCCACGCACGACGAACGAAGGTAGAAACCGATCATTACTGACCCGAAACGACGTCAATGGGATGGTCATTGCAAAGTGGCAGTACTCGTTCCCCGTCGACATATCCGATGCAGTGTATGTTAATTTCGTGGTGCAATGCTACCGACAAAATGTTGTTCGCAAAATCGGAGCGACTCACGTCGAGTGTTTCGTTCGAGGCGATTTTGTTGCGGTCATTAGTTTTGCTGCCGACAAAACGGAGCGTTGCGACGATATTATGATCGAAGTGGCGCAGCAACAAAAGAGATTGCGTGGGCAGAAATGCGCGAGTTCGTAGTGTCGATGGAGAGCGTTCTGCTCAAGTACCCAGGTCTCACGTCAAAGAATCAGAAAATGCTGAAGCGATACATCGTAAATCCCAATGGAGATCCCAAAAGTGGCCGCGTTGTGGTGAGCGGCCTAATAAATGATCCCAATGAAGTTGAGCGACTGCGATATGAAATGTCATGGTTGCCACCTGATTTCGACTGGTTTATCCAGCGCGCTTGGGAAAACCCGGGAAAGCTCAAAGAACTTCGAGCGCAGAAATTCACGCTTCATTTGTCCCATCGATTGAAGGTGTTGAAGCAGCTTGTAGTCAGCGGTGAACCGCGCCATTTGCCAGCGCTGTGGACACTCTCGTATTCGAATAAAGCTAAAGCACCGGTGATTGAGCTTCGCATACACAGCGACTTGTCTGGCGTGTGCTACCACGTGCCGCTGCGGATTGCTGTCCCGAGTGACTTTGTCATGCGTCACGCCAAATTCATTCAGGTGAATCAATGACCATTTGAGTGTTGGTAGAGAATGCTGATGCAATACTAATCATTGCCGTTGAACAGGATGGCGTTTCGGTACTCTCGGTTGTCTCCTCGACGATTCCAATTTCCGTCGCCAGCACTGCCGTGGAGATGGCGTTATCCGGTACTGTCGCAATTGTTTGTTTGTTCGATTAAAGATTTTGCATTGCTGATGCTGTCATGTATCAAACATTGTGGTTTGTGACGTAGCATCTAGTACTGTGGCGGGTCACGCTCAGACAGTCAATTCGATACTTGTAAAGGCAGGTTTGAGTCGAGACGGGAAGAAATCGGCGACGGAGTTAGAAATACCTGTGCAAGCGAAGATAGACTTTCTGCGTGAACTGTTGCAGCTCCATGACTCCGCTTTCGACGACTCGAAGATCGGTGAAATATCCAACTTGTGCTGCTCTGCATTCAAAGATGAATGGATTATATGGGTACATGAACGAGAGCTCGAAGAGATGAAAGGTCATCTATCTCCTGGTCTTCCTCCTAAGTCGCCCTCGATGACTGCAATGGGAAACTTAGCCAGCGACGGTCTCTCCACGAGATCTATATCAACTAAACGGAGTTTTGACGTTGACAAAGATCTGAACAAAGAAAATGCGAAGAGGCAGAGAGTACCAGCTCAGACTATGTATTCATTGCAAGACGACTTGCTGATTTTGCCCAACGATCTGGAGAAAGGAGACTTGGTTAGCAATTGTGGCGCCTTTGGCAAGGTGTATCGCGGCAGATGGAAGCGCATGGACGTCGCCATCAAGGAAATACGAGGAATTTCGTCGCCAGCAGAGATGCGGACGTTTCTTCGTGAAGCGAGAGTGTGGTATAAATCTCGGCACAAGAATATTGTCTCGTTCTTTGGCGCGAATGATCGCGAGCCACCGTATTTTTTGGTCTCCGAGTTTGCTTCGAACGGAAATTTGATCAATTATCTCGAGAAGGAAAAGATGAAAGGTCGCTCAGTGGTGTGGAGAAAGATTTTGGATGTCGCGGTGGGGCTGGATGTCCTGCATTCGAAAGGCATCATTCACGGAGACCTGAAGGGGAACAATATAGTCGTTTCTGCGGATGGGACGGCGATGCTCACTGATTTTGGGTTGAGTCATTATGAGGATGGCTCCCTGTCGATCCCTGCGAACCTGAATCCCCGTTGGCGACCCCCTGAGTATATGAACGGTACTGTCACTCGGCCATCTTCCGAGTCGGATGTGTACTCGTTGGGAATGTGCATCGTGGAGATCATGACGGGTAAATATCCATGGGCCGGATTGCTGGATAACCCAGTAGTTACACATCATCTGAAAAGGAAGATCCCGATGCGCAAGCCATCATCAATATCAGATCGCGATTGGGGGCTCGTGAAAAAGATGATCTGTTACACTCGGAGCGAGCGAATTACCCTGAAAGACGTGATTGCTACAATTGAGCAATTCGCGGATGAAGAAGCAAAAGTCGAACAAGAGCTACTTCTTGCTCAGGTGGATACTATTAAATCTGCTGCTGAATAAACTGCGAACCGATTTGCGCACAGCATCGTTGTTTTAGCGTTGATGGTTGTCCTTGGGGGAGTTAATCCCGATCAATAAAAAGACATTAACCAAGATTCCAAGATTCTTTGAGCGTGACAGCGTAGATTTCATTGGCGATATGGCATGGTAGCCTAATCAACAAGCATGGAGAATCGCTATCAGAGCTGTTAACCACATCACAGTCACACACTTCACTATAAATTGTTTTCATCCCAATCTTACTAAGGTTCAGGCGTACTGGTACTTAATTCCTATTTTAATTCACCGAATGCAAGATTTGGACCAATACACGTCTCAATCCTTAATAGGGGAGCTGAAAAATGAGTACTTCAACAAAGGCGATGTGCTCGCCGAGTTTGTGATCGTGGCGTGCTCAATGTCGAATTAACGCAGTGGACATAATCATATATTCATTTCCTGTTCGAACCGAATTCTGGCTTACCTCTTCTCATGCCGAACGTATCGCAGTCCCAGCAACGCCAGCACTCTGAACACGACAATGTACGCCACTGTGACGCCAAAATCAAATGCATTGTCGTCGTACCGCATCCGACACGTCTGCTTGACGTACTCCTTGACCGTGATGTTGCCAACAGACACTGGTGCATCACGCATGGGATGGCATCCCAATTCTTGTCCGACATTGGGGATACACAGAGGGTATGATCGAATTCAAGCTCAGTCAAGCAACCTGCATACATAAGTGCTCCTGCTGCCGACAAGGCGAACTGGATAGGGTTATGTGGGTCAGCCACTTGAATCCGTCTGGCTGCATCACGTTCGGAGGAGTGTAGCCCATGAAGGTGTAGAGGATGTTGTTGAACAGGAGACCTGCGGCAATAACGACCAATTGACTGGGCATCACGTTTGCGAACAGTTGGCCGACATACGCCTGCTGCAGCTCGAGCAGCCACAGGTTCAGCCAGAACAGAGCGGCAGTGTCCCAACCAAAGAAGCCCACTAATGGGTAGAAGATCGCAGTAAACAAAATCGAAGCCACCATTGTGAGCAAGATCTCGGCTGCTGTCGAGCCCGCAAAGTACCACACAGCGCTGTACATCTCGGACGATCGCTCGTGGTAGTAAGGTGCGCGCTCGTTTGATGCCAACGGAACGACAACTTTCAAGGTGACAAAACCATCCAAGACGACCACCGTGCACAGCATTCCCATCCCCGAGACGACGCCTTGATAAATCGCGATGTCAGCTCCGAGGATAATGATGCCAAACAAAAGGGCTTGCACGATCGAGAGCGCGACACACGTGAACGAGAATGATGGCGTGCGCCAGTACATCTTGAGGAATCGTGCGACCACAAATCGGCACTGCACGAGGGAACAGGCTGCGTGCTTCCGATCAAAAGTATCTTGACCGAACCCATCGACGGTCGTGTCACCCCATTCATGTCCAATTCCTAAAGCAATCGTGCACTCTCTGGACTTGCCGCAAAATGTTTCGCAAAATCCAGTTTTACTGAGCCCTTGTGTTTGTCTTGAACGCAAGCACCGATGCACTCGAGCATCCACGAAGCAGGATTTGCAACACCTTGCAAAGGAACAGCTCCAAGGTCAGAGGCGAAACAGGATATTATATGTGTAATGTCTTAGCTTAGCTCGCCAAGAAACCCATTTCGCCCCCGCGTTTGAGCATTAACAGGTTGTCGAACACGCAAGAGACCTCGGCCGAAGACTGGTGGATTGTATATATTACTGTTCGACCTGTGTCAGCCGCTCTCCGCTGACCGTCCGCCACGATCTTGGCTGTTCAAGCGTCTAGTCCACTTGTTGGCTCATCCAAGTACAGGAAACTCGGCTGGGCAGCCAGCTCCACCGCAATCGGGAGTGGTTTCAATTGCTCCACTGAACTACCGCGAACAATATTGTTGCCTATGCTCCGCAGACCAAGCACATCCAAACGCACCCCAACAAATACCGTTACTATCTCCCAAATATCGACGTCTTTTGGTCACCAAACCGACTCGGCAATTTTTCATATTCAGCGGCACAAAACGTTCTAATTAGCGGTATGGTAGATTTTCGCGCAGTTTGGGGGCATGAGAGTCGCTGTATTGGCACCGCCTCCTGCCCGAGTGTGGCGAGGAGGGTTCGTTAAGGCGGTGAGAGTCTCAGCTACGCTACAGAATGCAAATAGCACGATGAAGCAGGCCACGTGGTCGGCTCGCGCTGCGAATCCGGCCCAGGGTTGGGCCAACCGTCGATGACTGGAGGCGGTTCGCCGACGTGTAGAGCGCTGGCTGGTTGATGTGCACTACCCAACTTTGCAAAAAGCCGCTTTCATCCGTTCAGAGACCGGACAAAAACTCGCATTTAGGGCAATGAGGCGCTTAACTTGAAATTTGTATTCAAATCTGGAGGGCAATGAGTAAGTCAGAATGCTCCGCGTACATCTTGAATTTCGTATGATGTCCTCATTTGTTTAGGGGTCTTTAATCCTAATTTGCGCGCTTCACGGAATATGGGTGTTTCCTTGGAATTTCTTATAGAGGTTGTGCAAGCGCGAACAAAGCAGCGCTTAATGATTGTCCGTGATTACTAAGATTCTTGCTTCCCCTCATGATGCTGCGGTCACCTTCGTCGACGAGCCCACTCTTTTGCCGTCCCCAGTCTCTTCGTTCGCGCTGCAGTCATCATCGCTGCAAGCTGGGGTTTGACTACTGCTCGCTCCCATGAACGCACAGCATGCTGATGTCCAGTCGTGAAGCGACCTTGGCTCATCCGGTACACCATGAGCAGCCATGAACTTGTCCAGACGACGATGCAGCGCATATCCCCCCAATGCTAGTTCTGTAAACTTGACCAATGAATTGAGATTGGCACTGCTAATTGCTGTCAGCGTTTGCCTCTGAGAGCGTTCGACAAGCGAACTAAACTCGCTAATTGTAGTTGTCGCAATTTTAACGTCATCACCTTCAGGAAGCAATTGAGTCGCCATCTGCTCGAGGCGATTCCAATGGAGCTGATAGATCTTCTCGAGGGAACCACCCTCCCAACCCGATTTAGTATCACAATTGACAAGCCAAGTATTCATTTCGGTGATAACATCGGCCACAGAAGTTAACGATCGCAGAAACTTGTCTGTATTGCTCGTAGGTTGGTCCGCATCACCATTGAGATCCCCGTGTCGATCCGCAAGCTTTTCAAGCTCGTCCACCACCGTCATGATCAGCATACGATCGGCGGGAGCGCTTTTGCAAATACGTTCAATCAGTGTCCATGCCTCGTCCGAGCAATTTTGGGGACGTGGAGGCAGGCGATGCCTCCGCGTCACGTTAAATTTGACCGCCGCATTCGGTAAGGCTCCCCACGGCAGGTCGTCTTCGTCGCCATTCGTCACTCGCAGCGCTTCAATAATACACATCGCAATTGAATATACGTCCGACGCGAACGATGGTTTTTGACCGAGAAGACACTCCGGAGCCACCCAGTGCCACGCACCGCTCACAACCATCTCGGTTGAATCATCGCCGAACACACCACTGAGTCCAAAATCAGTCACCTTCGCCTTTCCGTCGCTTCCGATCAGAATATTGTTGCCTTTCAGATCGCCATGAACAATCCCACGCGCGTGCAAATACTGAACACCCAACGCAGCCTCACGAAGTTTCACCCATATCTCGTCTGGATGAGCTTTCAAATATTTGTCCAAAGTTCCATTCGGCGCCAGCTCACACACGAAGAACGGTCTTCCAACATGGCAAGCACCAAATAGTCGCACCACGTGTGGGTGGCTCAGTCCGAACCAAATGTCCACCTCACGCTCAAACATCTGTCGCAACTCGCGCTTCTTGTCCGCATTCGCTGAGTCCTTTTCGGATATCTCGAGTTTCTTGACGACGACCTCCGAGTCGAGCCACTTTGCCTTGATTACACTCCCGAATCCACCTACTCCTAGCGTCGCCATCTCATTCATCTCCAGCTCGAACCACGGAATGAACCACTCTGGCGTAGTCGCAAAGCGTACATCCTCGAGGGACTTGGACACAATGTCATCGCACGTCTCTTGCAGCGCTGCGAGCTGTTTATCCGTGTATTTTCCATCGCTGTTGCTCAGCTCGGCATGCAAAACGGCGACAAGCGCCGAACGATCCTCCTCCGAGTCGACCGAACTCAGCAGAACACACGCTTCCGACGCCTCTGAAACAAATATTTCGGCTTGGTCTCTGCATTGACGTTTCCACTCCGTTATGCGCGTTTCTGAATCATATTCCTGTGGGCAAACGAGCTGAAGTAACTGAGTAATGCGTCGATGCAAACCCTGGACGCTGTGGTCCCTGGCTCGCGTCGCTGACAGTCGACAAACTCGATTCTGATCCGACATAACCTTAAGAGCATACATAATTTCGGTCAGGAGGTCATGGAAACTTTGCAGTGTTGACCACAAATGGCTCTTTGTTTTCAAGCCATTGTATACCAATGTCAAGTCGCAGTAGATTTGGCGATAGAGGTTGTTCTCACTCTTGTTTACCAGTGCTTGAACTTCAGACCACAAAGTGTTCATCTTCCCATGATCAAACTCGTCGAAGTCAACAAGCGCCGTCGGTTCGGCCTGAGCTGTAAGGTATTCGACCTTTTTGGCTTCGACCTCGGCAAAATGTTCGAGCTTGCTCACAACTTTTGGCATCTGTAGGCGCATATGTGGATCCGTGTGGCACATCGCCAACAATAATTTTAACTGTTCGTCCGTCGATAGAACTCCTCGGCACATCTCGTAGATCATGGCTATACGAGGTATTCCTGTTGTAATTTCCACATGCGTCTCGCTCTTCTCGTAAAACGGGACCTCTCCCGACACTGCCTCAATGATGCACATGCCTAGCGAATACACATCAGAGGCAAGCGAAATTCCATTGCCTTCCAAACTCTCAGGAGAAGCCCAACGTATTAACTCGCCGGATGTATTCCAGTTCCCCTCTGGTAATGAACTCAATCCAAACCCCGACAGCTTGGCCAGCCCATCACTCCCAATCAAAATGTTGCTCCCACGAAGATTTCCGTGTACTATCTTTCGCTCGTGAAGGTACTCCAACCCCAGCGCCGCCTCGTACAAGAACTTCCACGGAGTACGATGCTCAATATCGCACGACTTAAGATACTCTGGAAGTGATCTTTTGCTTGCGTACTCGCAAACAAAAAGATGATGGCCAGAGTTGCAGACCCCGTACAACTTGAGAATATTAGGATGTCGCAACTGGTGCCACAAACGCACTTCGTCAGCAAATGTAGCGCTTGAAGCGTCATCAACAAACAACTTGACGACCACGTCAGCGTCCAGCCATTTACCTCGATAGTCTCCACCAATATTCACAGCATTGACAAATTGCTCAACTTGAAGTTCGAACGGCGGAATGATCCAACTGGACGGAATATAAGAATATCGTATCATCTGTTCTTGTGGGTGTTCTGTTTGAGCCCGCCGATCGTGATGTCGAACGAGCGGGAGAAGGAATCGGACAACATTTCGGCGACCGAACATATTTGCAATTGATAGAGCAGCGATACAAGCTGAAGATTTCAACGCAGGGTTCGTTGCGAGTTTCATGAGAAATTGCACCAAGTTCAAATGGCCGCCGCCGGCAGCCCGACACAGTGGTGTATTTCCGTCGTTGTCACGATAATTTGAGTCTGCTCCTTTTTCCACGAGATAGCGCACCACGTCAAAGTGGCCGCCGCCGGCAGCCATACCCAGTGGCGTGTTTCCGCGCTTGTCTTGAGAATCCACTTCCGCTCCATTTTCCACGAGAAAGCACACCACGTCAATGTGGCCACCGCCAGCAGCTATACCCAGAGGCGTGCTTCCGTGGTTGTCGTGAGAATCCACGTCCGCTCCGTTTTCCACGAGATAGCGCACCACCTCAGAATTTCCACAACTGGCAGCCAAAATGAGTGTCGTCTGACCGTCTCTGAAGGATGCATGTATATCAGCTCCATGTTCCACGAGAATACCTACCATGTCCAAATGGCCGCTTTTGGCTGCCCACATGAGCGACGTCCAACCTTCACAGTCACAAGCATCCACATCCGCTCCTTGTACCACGAGAAAGCGCACTACTTCCAATTGACCGCTGCAAGCAGCCCAAATAAGCGGTGTTTTGCCGTCTTTATCGTGTGCATCCAATGCAGCTCTTTGGTCTACGAGGTAGCGCATTATGTCCAAATGACCACCACTTGCGGCCAACATGAGTAACGTTCGTCCGTCACTGTCACAAGAATCCACGGTATTTCCCTGTGCAACGAGAATACGCATTAAATCCAAATGACCCCAATGTGCTGCCCATTTGAGAGCAGGCATTCTGCCGCTGTACCTCGATTCAATGATCCATAGTAAGCAAGCGTCTGAGGCTGGATTACTTCCTCCAGAGCGTAATAACGGATCTTGTATTCCAGGATTTCGCCCATCCAAATATTGGCCAGAGGAAACACTCTTGATAAAGCTGCGACCATTTCCAGCATCACCGATGACCCATTGCAAGCACGCATCAGTGGCTGGGTTTCTTCCTCCAGAGCACAATAACGGATCTCGCACTCCAGGGTTTCGTCCATCCAAGTATTGGCCAGAGGAAACACTCTTGATAAAGATGTGGCCATTTCCAGCATCGCCAATGACCCATTGCAAATACGCATCAGTGGCTGGTTTGCGTTTTCCAGACGACAAAATGGGATCTCGCATTCCAGGCTTTCGTCCATCCAAGCATTGACGAGAAGAAACACTTTTAAATGCCAGGATCGGCATTTGACACCAGGGCATTGGAGCAGCGCTGGGGATCTTGTTTAAACCTGGAAAATTCAACTGTTCCACGCGATTAGAAGTTGAGTCAGCCATTATATCAACAATGTCCCATTGTAAATACACATCTGTTGCTGGATTTCGCTCTTCAGACGACATAATGGGATCTTGCATTCCAGGATTTCGCCCATCCAAATATTGGCCAGAGGAAACACTCTTGATAAAGCTGCGACCATTTCCAGCATCACCGATGACCCATTGCGAGCACGCATCAGTGGCTGGGTTTCTTCCTCCAGAGCACAATAACGGATCTCGCACTCCAGGGTTTCGTCCATCCAAGTATTGGCCAGAGGAAACACTCTTGATAAAGATGTGGCCATTTCCAGCATCGCCAATGACCCATTGCAAATACGCATCAGTGGCTGGCTTGCGTTGTCCAGAGACCAACCTGGGACCTGACAATCCAGTCGCTCGTCCTATTAAGTATTGACCGGAGGATACACTTCTAATTGACATGATTGGTAGTTGGCAACGTGTGTCTGAATTTGGATCAGAAGAAGGCTGACGAGGCATCATGTCTATCCCTCCAGTGTCTGCACCGTGCTCAACTAGATATCCCACCACTTCCAGGTGATCATTCCAAACAGCTCGCATAAGCGCAGTCCAACCTGCATTGTTCTTCGAGTCAGCGTCCGCACCGTGTTCGACGAGATAGGACACAATATCCAGAAATCCTCGGTCAACAGCCAGCATGAGCGCAGTATCTCCTTCATTGTTCTTCACGTCAACATCCGCCGCACGATCGACAAGATAGCGTACTACTACCAGATTACCATCGCTTGCCGACTTCATAAGTGCAGTACAACCATCATCGTCCTTTAACTCAGGATTTAGGCCATTCTCGGCCAGATACGTGACTATCTTCAGATGCCCAGACTTCGGAATCACCATAAGCGCAGTTCTGCCATGATTGTCCCTCATCCGAATGTCCGCCCCGCTCTGGACAAGAAAGCGCAACACCTCAAGATGACCATGCGTAACAGCCCACATAACCGCTGATATACCACGATTGTCCTTCACTTGAACATCCGCACCATGTTCGACCAGATACTTTACAACCTCCAGATGACCATTCAAAACACCCCGAACGAGCGCAGTCCAATCAGCGTCGCATTTCTCATCGACAACAGCGCCGTGCTCGACAAGATAGCGAGCAGCGTCCACATTTCCACTCCATGCTGCCCATACAAGCGCTGTATTCCCACTTCGGTTCTTCGCATCGATCTGTGCGTCGTGGTCAATCAGATAGCGCACCACGTCCAGATGAAAATTATAAGAAGCCCACATGAGCGAAGTATCACCATCAGTGCTCCTCGATTCAATATCCACGCCTTGCTCGAGCAATCTGCGCACATCCACAATATTCCCTCTCGCCGCAGCCTGGACCAGCTCACCGCCCTGAGTACTCGTACTGGTTCGCATTGCGATATTTTTAATAGTGACAGTTCAGGTTTCCCCCACTATTGTGTTTCACGCGCTGTGGTAGAAAGAAAGGAAGACAACCCACGTCGGGATAAGCTTTCCACGAGAAAATGCCTTACTTGTTGTCTTCCCCGCAAAATCCAAAGTGCCAGCGGGGATTGCGGCCCTTCAACCATCTGGCTCGATATTATACCTGGAGGCTAGCAATATCCGCATAGAGCATTGCCACCCATCGCTATACGCAATGGCACGTCCTGGTTTCAGCTACAATATATTGATTAGCATTTAAACCTGCGAAAGCTTGAACATTCTGCAGTCAACGGCGCACTCAACTCTCTCCCATTCCTCAAGATGGCGGATCCATATAGGTTCATTCCTCCGTTAAGATCTAAACTGGACATCAAAAGGCTGAAACGGCCCCAAATCTTGGCCATTCTACTAAACACAGAAACGTCACCATCTTCTTCTGCACTTCAGTCCTCTCCATACGCAGAATTCCAGGATCTCTGGCCAGCACAAAATGTTCAGCATGTCCTGTAGCAATTGACACTGATTTAACCGTTGGGTGTGGGATAGTATTATGCCTGTAACTAAGATGTGTGGCTGTGGTCAGTTTGGATCAAGATTTGGGAAAATTACTTGTGAAGAAAGATGCAATCATGAATGAATCATGAAAAATCTCGAGCAATCCTCTCGATCCATGTTGCTGTCTCATTCGTCGCATATTACAGCACATCAAATTTCCCTGGAGCCCTACAGTTGATTTCGGCAACTTACACAATCATTCTTGCATCCAACAATGATCCAATGAACACTTGAACGCTGTCTATACGATTCTCTATGGGCCAGAGAACATCTAGGAGGAATCAACTTTTTTCTTTTAGTTCATGACTGTTTGGATGCACAATCAATATCGTACTTAGAGTTCTTAATCGGCTCGAAACGGAGCAGCCGACTCGAACCGGGAGTCGAACCGGTTAAGCCGACTTCGGATCAGAAGCCGAGCCGACTCGAGCCGGCCTGAGCCGACCGCTCTGATTGCCCATCACTGTACAACGCTAATTGATCGGGTCCCTCTTGGCGGTCGCGGGCACAGCCCATGGTGTATTGGCGAGGTCAGAGGAGCGGTGCCGGTTGAAGCGATCCACTTCGATCGCATCTTATGGTTGTGGTTGAAAGCTGCGCAAACGTTTACTCCAACGCTGGCACGTGGCGCCCACGGCTCTATAGGGAATCGCGCGGATACGCACGTATTCCACGGCGCGCAGGTACGCAATTCCTCATTACTCTCAGTGCATTTGCGCGTATTCCTTTACGCAAATCACGAATTCCGGTAGGCAAAATCAAATATGGCAGTGCCTTATTGAATCAAATGTATCGAAATCTACAATGAGAACAAAATTACACGATGCAGTGCATCACCCTCTCCTGCGTACCAGAACAAAGCGCTAAGCACAAAGCTCAAAGAGACACTGCGGCTCAAGCACGAAGCTGCACGATAGCGCAGCGGCCGCGGCTGCCACTGTATGATGGCACCGTGGCCACGGCAGCCGCTGCATGATGGCGCCGTGGCCTCGGCCGTGGCTCGACGATGGCGCTGTGGCCGCGTCCAACGCTGGACGATGGCGCCGAAGTCACGGGTGAAGCCGGACGATGGCGGTGAGGTGCAACCGAAGCTGCACAACGAGGCGGTGAGGTGCGGCCGAGGGTACTTTCAGAAGGAGCAATCCTAAGGGAATCGATTATTTGCGCTACTTCGTCCCAGACCCACACGCCCTTCCTCCTCAATTTGGCAGAGTTTACAGCAGTGTCGAACAGCCGTCTAGAGTCCGTCGAGACATGGCACTGATCGGTACAGCTAGGACACCAGCATGCATGGCAACAAAATTCGATGACATCCATCGGTATCCAGAGTGATTCGCGACCAAAGTGTATTTCCACGGCAGAAATTGATTCACTCATACTCACAGCTCTCCACCTGCTCTACCGCATTTACTCGAGCGTGCTGATACGGTTGACACCCTAACATCCGTCGCTCGTCTTGAGACCACGAGCCTAGGCACCAGTCGGCGTGCGCTTGGTGATCGGCGACAGGGCGGAGGCAGAAAGGACAGAGGCGCCATTGTTGGACGAGATCGAGCCAGAGTTGTCGAACATGTTGAGCACGCAGTTGCGGCCGAGGTACTTGGTGCAGTACGACTGGTCGGACGTCGGGATGTAGATGGAACCCGTGTCGCCGGACTCGATCGAAGCCGTGACATCCTCAAAGTAGTTGGACTCGGCTTGCACGTACGCGTTCTCGCCAATCTCAAACGTGTGTCCAGAGGTATTGGCCCAGAAATTGTCGGCAATGTGCACGACCACGTTGCCGCTGCTGGTGACGATCTTAGGCGAGCGGCCTGAAGACGTTTGAATGAAGTTGCCGAGGAAACTCGCGCGCGTGCCGGCCGAGTAGAAGTAGAACGTCCAGAAGTGGTGGCCGTCGCAGATAGCAGAGTACGACGTGCGACCGTCAAAGTCCGAGTTACTGATGGTCAACGAGGTGACCGGCGCGTTGTTGACGACCATCTGACGGCCGATGTTGCGCACCTTGACGTGGTCGATCCAAATGTTGGACTGGGTGCCGCTCTGGCCCTGCAGGTAGATGGCGTCACCACCCCACACGAGGTGCGGGTTGAGCTCGTGGATGTAAACGTTCTGGATGATAATGTTGTTGCCGTACACGAACAGACCCTTGCCGATGATCTCTCCCGTCTGGCCGATACCGCGCAGCGTCTTGTTGCTCATCACGTACAGGCTGTTCTTGGCCAGCGCGGCGTTGTCGTACTTGACCGTCACGAACGTGCCGTCGGTGCAGCCACATGTGTTGGCGAGGCCACCGCTGATGAGGATCACGTCCTGGCTGCTGTAGAAGTTGCTCTTGGCGATGCACGCACGCCTGTAGTCCGGCTGGCACCAAGTCTCCGTGGTCGTTCTCTCCGTGTTGCGGAAGTCGAACTTCTTGGTCAGCAAAACGATAAGCGTGTCGGACGACTTGAGGTACGCCTTGAGCTCGTTGTTGGTCGTCGAGACAGCCTCCGTGCCACCAGGGCGGTCCGTTGCGTCGGTCCCTGGACCAGCGAGGCTTCGCCCCATAGAATCGACAGAAACATATCGACGACACGTTCTAGCTACGCCACATTCGTTCTGTCCGCTTCGTCGTCTTCGCGAGCTTGTCTTCACAGCATGGCGAGCGCCTGCTTCACGGGCGGAACGAGCTGCACGACTTGCTTGCGCGACGCATCTGTGTTGTGCTACTCGAAGGCCATCAGCCGTTGCTGGTCGTGGTGTGACGACGGCGGTTCGATCACCTCGAACTGTAGCGACTGCTCCTACTTCAAGAAGGCGGCACAGTGATCGATGAGCCGCCGGTCGTCGCCTTCCTGGAACAGAAGCAGCTGTCGGCGGCGCGTGCCGTCTCCGTCCTCGAAGAAGATTGTGACTCCGAGGAACGGGAGCACGTTGGAGCGGCAGATGTCCGTAGGACCCTCGACCAGCATCGCACGGTGCTCAGCTTTACGCACAAACTCGTCGAGCGGCACGAACACCGATGAGACGCCGTACTTGCGGTGTGGTGGCGAATCGATCGGGAAGGAAAACTCATTTAAGTCGCACAGCAGGCAGACGGCGAGCGAGAATCCGGCCCTATGGCGTGGACTGGTCTTCTCGGCCTACAGCCACACTAACAGCGCCGCTCCGTCCACGAACGGGGAAGCCTCAAGCTCGGTGGTGGCGAGTACGTCGTGCGGTGTCACCTCGTTGGCTCGCGGGTCGATATTGACGCTCTCGAACGCGATGACGCCGAGCAGCAGCGTCGCTGGTAGCATGTGCGACTGCGACTGGCAGGTCGCGCTCACCCCGAGGTGTTCATCGCATCTTGTGAGATGCAGTCGCTTGTGACATTCATTAGGAGGCTCAGGCGAAATTGGAGAAGATATCATTCAGCATCATTTTATGAATGTCTAAAACCCTATCTGCTGTATTTGGAACGTGGTCGTTATTATATACTCTCTATTGTGGGCTACTTGCTAGACTCGCCGAGATACGCGTGACTGGCGGTGCAGGACCGCATTGAGACACCAGAGAATGCACCTCGAGACGTCCTGTTTGACGTGTCCAGGTTGCTCTGGAGACTGGCGGCAGCGACGACGACCAATGCAATCTGATGCGCACGGCTTAGACTCCGACATGAGCCGGCAGCCAAGCAATCAACCCTACGAGCGGTGTGTTGAGATAACGCTCGACAGTCTCGACTCGGCCATTGGAGAATACTACGCGACATCATCGGGCATGCGTTAGCCCCAAGCACGTGGCGCGAGCGAGTGCTGGGCGTGCAAGATCACCATTGATCCAAGGCCCGCGTCGTACGACCTGATTGGTCAGGATACGTAACGTCTCAACGTATGATTGGCCAATATTAGGTAAGTCGGTATCTGATTGGTCAGTGGGGACACTTCAACCAATCATGCCAGACAGTCATGCTTCAGCTCTTCGGCACCGTGTTAGTTCGCTTGGAGGCATCGCTGAGGCACACAGAGGGTATATTCATGACCTACGTGTTCTAGCGAAGCAGCTGAGTGTGTCAGGGAACAGATAACTCAAAGACTCTCACTTTCAGATCCTCCATCTACTGCACACCCGCCTCCGCCGCTTTGCTCCACAACAACAGGTTATGAGCCCAACCTACGCCGACGCCATCGACAAGCTCGTGGAAGACAACTACTTCCACTGGGAGTTCAACATGCGGATGAAGCTCTCGCGCAAGGGACTGCTGGCCCACATCGTCAAGCCTGAGTTCGACCCACTCAGCGATCGCTCTACGCTCGAATGGAAGACCAATGATCTGAAAGCCCTTGGTACCATCGCCGGAGACGTCGGGTTGACGCACCAAGTCTACATTAGAGGAGCTCACAGCGCAGCGGAAGCCTGGTATCTGCTGGAGGAGCAGTTCAACCGGAGCACTCTCAAAAATCGACTTATCGTGACCAAAAGGCTGCACGCGTTCAAGATGGAGCCGGGTACGCGCTTCTCTGAACACGTCGACAAGTTCAAGGAGCTCGTCACGCGCATGGAGGCGATCGGCGAACCGCTCGACGAGACGCGCCAGATCGTGCTGCTGCTCGGCAGCCTGGCAGAAGAGTATCAGCTGATCTGCAGCGTGCTTGAGAACACGCCCAACCTGAACCTCGCGCACGTCATCGAGACGCTGTCTGGTGTTGAAGCCTCGGACGAATCGTCGTCGGCTCAACCACGGGCGTTTACGTCCAAGAAGCGCGATCAACAGCGGGCTCGCTTCAAAGGAAAGTGCCATTACTGCCAGAAGGTGGGGCACAAGGAGTTCGAGTGCCGCAAGAAGAAGGCTGACGAAGGCCGCGGGCATCGAGCCGAGGTTGGTGCACCAAGTTTCGCGTTCACGGCGATGAGCGCGATGACCAAGTCCGAATGGCTCGTGGATTCGGGTGCGAGCTCACACATGACAAACGCGCGGGAGAAATTTGTGTCGCTGACCGAACTGAAGGCGCCAATTCAGATCATCATTGCGGACGGATCGAAGATCGACGCTGTTGGGGTGGGCACCGTCGGTCTCAGGCTAGATGATGGGACGTCGATTACGCTGTCGGATGTTCTATACCTCCCAGATATCGACGGGAGTTTAATCTCGGTCTCTAAGCTTGCCATGAAGGACGTCGTCGCAGAATTCAGCAACGACAAGTGCATCTTCCGCCATCGCGGCTTCAGGGTCATGGAAGCCAAGCGCTACGGGGATATATACAAGCTGAAGACTGTGGGAGACTTGCGCGGTTGCGCAACTGCTGCACAGTCGGAGTCGTGGGCGGTCATGCACGCGCGGCTCGGCCACATCCCGTTCAAGCGCTACGAGGAGTTACGTGGCATGGCGGATGGACTGCCCCGCGTCGCCGCCGACATCGACACTGAGAACCTCTGCTCTGGGTGTTGCATGGGCAAGATGAAAGCTGACAATTTCCCACGCCACCCGGAGAAGCTGGTCAAGTCGTCGAAGGTACTCGACCTGGTTCACACCGATGTGATGGGACCAATG
This sequence comes from Phytopythium vexans, assembly GCA_003413675.1. Classification (NCBI taxonomy): domain Eukaryota; phylum Oomycota; class Peronosporomycetes; order Pythiales; family Pythiaceae; genus Phytopythium; species Phytopythium vexans. The sequence continues at coordinate 3,112,569 of QLOC01000001.1, read as the reverse complement.
CAAACCAAGTCGCCAGGCGGCTGCTCCTACGTGGTGACCTTCATCGACGACTTCACACGTCATGTGACGGTGTTCTTCTTGAAGACAAAGTCAGAGGTGTTGGCTAAGCTTAAGCTCTACAAGGCTGGGATCGAGAATGCGACAGGAGCCAAGATCAAGCGTCTTCGATCAGACAACGGTGGCGAGTACACTGGACGGGATTTCGAGAAGTTCCTGGGTGACAGCGGCATCAAGCATGAGAAGTCGGTGCCGTACACGCCGCAGCAGAACGGCCTGGCTGAGCGCATGAACAGGACGTTAGTCGAGATGGCTCGCTGTATGCTCTACCACGAGGATGTCGACAAGAAGTGGTGGGCAGAGGCAGTCAACACTGCTGCCTGGATCGTCAACCGGGTTCCTAACTCAGTGACAGTCAAGACGCCGTTCGAGATGATCACCCGCTCCAAGCCTCAGCTCAAGAGCGCAAAAGTATTCGGCGCGATGGGGTATGCGCACATCCCCAACGAAAAGCGCAGGAAGCTCGATCCGAAGGCTTTCAATTGTCGCTTCATGGGGTACGCAGACGGTGTCAAAGGCTACCGCGTGGTAGACGTGGCGACAGGCAAGATTCGTATTGTTCGCACTGCCAAGTTCGTGGAGACGTCACCGGCTTCAGTACCGGCAGACCTGGACGATGAGGAATCACCGAGTGCTGGTATCACTGCTACACCATCGACAGCGCCACCCCACGACACAACTAAACAGCAGCTAGCGACGATCGACAATGACATGAGCGGAGTCGACTTGAAGAGGGACGTGGTGCATCTAGAATCACGACATCCGATGATGACGCGCTCACGAGCTCTGAGCCCTACAAATGACGAAGACGCGAGTGAGGAACCTGCTCGCAAGAAGATGATCGTGGCGCCGTCAACTACCGGGGCCAAGCGCCAGAAGGTACTCCAAGTGCGTCCACGCAAAACCGACGAGCCTCCTGCCATCGAGTATGGCCACATCTTGAGCGCCATCGGGGTACCCAAGAGTTATGGTGATGCGATCGCGAGCAACGACTGCGAGGAATGGAAGCAAGCCATGGTCAGCGAGCTGAAGTCGCTGGCGGCCAACAAGACATGGAAGCTCGTGCCACAACCTGATCACCAAAAACCAATTGGGTGCCGGTGGGTCTTCGCGTTGAAGAGGGACGAGTATGGACGTGTCGTTCGCTACAAGGCTCGATTGGTTGCCAAGGGTTTCTTGCAGCGCCAAGGCGTCGACTACGACGAGACTTACGCACCGGTGGCTGCTCTCAACTCGATTCGCGCCGTGCTAGGAGTGTGCTGCAGCGAGAAGATGATCGTCGAACAGTGTGATGTGGATACGGCATTCCTGTACGGCGATCTCGAAGAGGAAATCTACATGGACCTGCCGGAGGGCCTGGTTGACCTCGTCGACGACCCAGTTCTCAGAACTAGCGACACTATTATGGTGTGCAAGCTGAGCAAGAGCATCTATGGGCTCAAGCAAGCATCACGCGTCTGGAATTGCACCATCGACAAGCATCTCAAGTCGATGGGGTTCAGACCAAGCTACGCGGACCCGTGCATTTACACAATGGGTGAAGGCAATTCGCGATGCATCGTATGTCTCTACGTGGACGACATGCTCATCGCCTGTCGACTAAAGGCGACCATCGCCGAGGTCAAGCGCGATATCGCGGAGAAGTTCAAGATAAAGGACCTCGGAGCAGCTCGGTTCATCCTCGGCATTGCGATCGACCACGACATCAAGGCCATGCGACTGAGCATTAACCAGCACGCGTACACGCTGTCGGTCATTGACCGTTTCGGCCAAGCAGACGCTAAACCAAGCCTGGTTCCGATTGACCCCAGCCTCCACCTGACTAAGGCCGACGAAGCTCAAACAGAGGAAGAGTTGGCAGAGATGGCATCCAAGCCGTACCGATCGCTCATCGGCAGTCTCATGTACTTGGCTTGCGGCACAAGACCCGACATCGCAGTTGCCGTTGCCAAGCTAAGCAGGTTCCTTGAAAACCCCGGTCCGAAGCATTGGACAGCTGGCATCAAGGTTATTCGCTACCTGATCAAGACCAAAGACATTGGTATTGTCTACGACGGCACCCAAGGCACCGCGTTCGTGGCCTACTCTGACTCCGACTGGGCTGGTGACCGCGACGACCGACGCTCTGTCAGTGGCCTCGCGCTCTTGCTGTGCGGAGCCCCAGTGACGTGGCGTGCATGCTTTCAGAAAACTGTGGCCCTCAGCTCAACTGAGGCAGAGTACATGGCTCTCAGCGACTGCGTCAAGGAATGCATTTGGATGCGTCTACTTCTCAAGGATCTCGGTGTTGCTCAAGACGCACCGACGGTGATCCATGAAGACAATCAAGGTGCAATCGCGTTAGCCATGAACGTTGGCTATCAAGCGCGCACCAAGCATATTGACATACGATATCATTTCATCCGCGAGAAGCTCATCGACAAGGTGGTAAAGCTGGTATACATCGGGTCGAAGCTTCAAGTTGCAGACTTCCTCACCAAAGCGTTGTCGACGAAGGTTCTACGCTACCTGATGCAGCACTGCAACGTCAAGGTGGCGACTGGCGAAGACTTCGAGGCGAGTGGGGGTGTTGAGATAACGCTCGACAGTCTCGACTCGGCCATTGGAGAATACTACGCGACATCATCGGGCATGCGTTAGCCCCAAGCACGTGGCGCGAGCGAGTGCTGGGCGTGCAAGATCACCATTGATCCAAGGCCCGCGTCGTACGACCTGATTGGTCAGGATACGTAACGTCTCAACGTATGATTGGCCAATATTAGGTAAGTCGGTATCTGATTGGTCAGTGGGGACACTTCAACCAATCATGCCAGACAGTCATGCTTCAGCTCTTCGGCACCGTGTTAGTTTTGCTTGGAGGCATCGCTGAGGCACACAGAGGGTATATTCATGACCTACGTGTTCTAGCGAAGCAGCTGAGTGTGTCAGGGAACAGATAACTCAAAGACTCTCACTTTCAGATCCTCCATCTACTGCACACCCGCCTCCGCCGCTTTGCTCCACAACAACACGGTGGTCAATGCCACAATCGACAACGCGTTACGAGACTTCGTGCTTCTGACCAACGAACACGACACAGACGAGTGTAGTGCGCCAACGGCCGCAGACTCCTCAAGCTCTCGCTGTAACGAACGTGGTGCTAAATATTTAGGCTAGAGCTAGATCTGAACGACTTGTATAGCCTAGGCTCGAGAGGCTATATGCGGTTGTTGGCAAGCTCTAGATCTATAACCGAGCCAGGGGGTTGAAGAATCGCCCCCTGCTCGCACTTCGGATTTTGCTCGGAGAACAACAAGTCAAGCATCTTCCTCGGAGACGGCTTCCCCCGACGTGTTGTCTCTTGTTCCCCTCCTACTCAAGCGCGCGAAAAATACTATACCCTCCAGCGACACCTGGTTTTGGCATTCGCTGTCCAACGCATAAACGTGAGCCCTAGCGGCTTGGCTTCCGTGCCAATCGCCGCTGAAGCGTGACGGGGTGGCGGCCAAACTTCAGTCCCGCCTAGTCTCAAACTTCAACCACTCGGGTCGAGCAGCGCCAGCCAGAGCGAGCGCAAACATGGCTCGAATGTATCTAGTGGATGGATCTTCTACCCCCAGCGCGAAGTCGTGTGAGTGTGTCATTGTCCATTCTATGCAAAACCTTGCTGTGGTGAAGTACCGTAATCAACCTGAGTAGTGGTCCGGGCCAGTAAAGTGGTCACGATGTCCTTGCCACATTTCGATACAAACTCTAAGTCAAAAGTGGTCCTCCGATAGCCAAAGCTCACTTGTGGTCCTCCTGCCATAATTCGATACAAACTTCAAGTCAAAAGTGGTCCTCCTGGTCAATGTGGCCTCGGCATGGCAGCTTGACTTGATTAAAGTATGAGGAGGACCCCCGTTTAGGGACCACTAAACCCTGGTAATTAATTGACACACGACTAGTTAATATCGTACCCTCAACGATCATAAACTCACCCTTACCCACGCCTCACTCGATGATCGCGCAGTTATCCTACTCTCATTTCTACTTTCACTGAGCTGTTGAATTCTTCGATCCATTGAGCAGTTTAACGAAGGCTGTGAGCCTCACCAAATATGATTTGGTTGCCGTTGTAATGCATCGTCTTGACGTTCACTCTGATGAAGGCATTGATCATTGTTTCCTGCATTTCAAGACTGTTTATTGAGACGGAATACACACATGTTGGTTATCCACGTTGTTCATATTTAGCTGCAGATCTGGTGTTCTCGTACTTTCATTCGTGTGTCGTTTTGTCAATGTTTTCGTACCACGCCACATCAATGAGTGACACAAAGGGATGACAAAAAGCTCTCGAGTGCTCAATTGTTGGTAGTCGTTGCTAGAAACAACAGCACATGTGACAGTTGTTTCCGAGGTATTAACCCAAGAATGTTGTATCCTCAAGCCAAAACATCGATTACAACTGCAATAGCGTCGTGGCAAAATGGCCAATCTTGGACGGGAAGAATCCCTCGGCCTCAAACCTCGGTAGCTCAAGATGAATCTGCAGCTTTATGAATTGAGTGTACCGCCAACGAGCACATCATTACCACAAACTCGGCGAGCACTATACCACCGTTGTAGTGCGCGTTCTTCAAGTTACCCTGATAGGCATCATGACAGATATTGGTCCAAATCGTTCCTTCGGTGGTCTACAACGGGAAGATAGCATCAGATCACCTGGAGTTTAGTAGGACAGGGGATGTAATGAATGTTTAGTGAATTGTGTTAGGGTGGTGTGATTAACGGCGCTGATTGTAATCTTTAATGTTCGTTGATTAGGCTGCCAGTGCCAAATTGTCAATGTACCCTAGGCATCCACTCAAGGAGAATCTTCATTTAAAGCTTTTCATTGTTGGCGCTTAACTTCCCCCAAGACCATCTAGGTAAGCTTTGACCATGAAGTAGTGCCCGAATCAGTTCGCGGATTAGTCGAAGTCATCCTTGATAGAGTCCACCCGAACAAGGGATTACTCTAGTTCGGCGTTGGCTAATTCTTCATTCGCAAATTGCTCAATTGTAGTGATCGCGTCTTTCAGACTAATTCGCTCGCTCCGAGTGTAACATATCATTCTTTCCACGAACGCCCAGTCGCGATCTGTTACTGATGATGGCTTGAGCATCGGGATCTTCTTTTTCAGATGATATATAATTGCTAAGTTATCCTGCAATCCGGCCCAAGGAGATTTACCAGACAAAATCTCCACGATGAACATTCCCAACGAATACACGTCCGACTCGGCAGTTGGCTGAGAGGTAGTACCATTCACACATTCTGGAGCTCGCCAACGAGGATTCAGGTTCGCAGGCATCGACAGTGAGTCATCCTCAAAAAAACTCAACCCGAAATCAGTTAGCTTTGCCGTCCCATCCGCAGAAACGACGATGTCGATCCCCTTCAGATCACCACGAATGATGCCTTTTGAATGCAGATATTCCAACCCCACCGCGACATCCAATATCTTTCTCCACACCACTGATCGACCATTCTCCTTTTCCTTCTTGAGGTAGTCAACCAAATTTCCGTTCGAAGCAAACTCAGAGACCAAGAAGAATGGCGGCTCGCGATCATTCGCGCCGAAGAACGAGACAATATTCTTGTGCCGAGCTACATGCCATACTCTCGCTTCACGAAGAAACGCCCGCATCTCCGCTGGAGACGTAATCGCTCGTATTTCCTTGATGACGACGTCCATACGCTTCCAAGTGCCGCGATACACATCCCCAAAGGCGCCACAATCGCTAATCAAATCACCTTTCTCCAGATCGTCGGGTAAAATCAGCAAATCGTCTTGCAGTGAATACAGATTCGGAGATGACTCACTCCGCTTCTTCCCATATTCGTCAATCAGATCAGTCACATTGTGAAAACTCTTTCTTCTCGCAATAGATTTCGCAGAGTAGCCGTCATTGTTGCTGTGAAGAGCAGGGCAACCATGCTCAAGCAGTACTTTCGCGATTGGGAGAGCACGTTCCTCATCATCAGCCAGCTTTACGAGACGGATAAGAGCCGAATCTCCTTTGTGGTTGACGGCACTAACATCTGCATTTCGTTCAACAAGGTAGCGCACTACCTCAAAATGGCCCTTCCCTGCAGCCCGCATCAGCACAGTATCTCCATTCTTTCTCCTCGCGTTGACATTCGCGCCATACTTAACCAGATCGCGAACCTCATCCAGTCTTCCATTCTCAGCAGCGCTCATCAGCTCAGTACCACTAATCACCGGGGTGTTGCCATCCTGCATCATTGAATTCTACAAAAGGTCAACATCATAATTAACAAGGATCAAGTCAGTCACAGCCCAATATTACAACACATACCAAAATCACCACCACCACAGATCCCCCGCAATGTTCTCGACACCACGTACATTGTCTACAGCATTAGAGTCCACCGGATTACCCCGAGTTCGCTGCCATTCGTGATCTTCCTCGTCCTCCGCAAATTCTTTGAGGCGATCCACGACGTCGCTAAGTGTCATCCGCTCGGAGGGTTCGTACACGCTCATGCGTGATACCAATTCCCACGCCTCACCCGTCATTTCGGCGCAATTGATGGGTCTCTTGAGCATCTCCTTCTTCCGCAGGCACACTGTCACTGCGACATCTGGCAACACTCCCCACGGCGCATTTCTAGTGACAGCCTCCACGATGACCATGGCTAGAGAGTACACATCCGCAGCGAAAGATGGACCAGCGCCACCTTGGACCACATACTCAGGCGCTCGCCACCGAATCGCACCCCACTTGTCGAGCGTCGGAACGGTAGCAGACTGCACAAAGCTCAGCCCAAAGTCAGTCAACATAGCCATACCGCTGGCACTCACCAGAATGTTGTCGCCTTTCAGGTCGCCGTGGACAATCCCTTCCTCGTGAAGATGAAACAGGCCGAGGGACACTTCATGTAGCTTTCGCCATACTAGAACTCGATTCTTCTGACGTTCTCGGTACAAATACTCCGGTAACGAGCCATCAGGAGCATACTCGCACACAATGAAGTAAGGTGATGCAAGATGACAAGCGCCGAGGAACCGAACGATATTGGGATGGCGAATACGATGCCACACGGTCACCTCACGGAAGAAATCACGCTTGACTGCATCAGAACTGTTTGTGAGCATTTTCACCACAACCTCTGACTTGCGCCACACTCCGCGGTACACGGTGCCAAATGAACCGCTGCCGACAGAGTCTCCGAGATCGATCTCCACTTCATGGCGTGGAATGAACCATCCCTTCACATCCATGACTTCCAATTTGGAATATCCCACAATGCGAGTGTGCACCAATTGCATCAACTCCCGCTCTTGATGTGAATAGTAATGCTTGTAGTGACTAAGCTCAAAAATTAGCAGTGTCATGGCTTCAATCTGCTGCTTGTCGGTCGACAGTTCGTTGATGAGCTTGGAAAGACTTGATTCAGTACGCGCAACAATCGACTGTTTCACCAAGGAAACGTCTTTCTCCCATTGCGACGACCACTCGTGCGCCTTCCCGCCACTGCGAATTGTTTCGAGCAGATCCAATTCGGTGTGGAGACTGGTAAGCGTGTTGACCATTGCTCGAACACTCACGAGGCGGTGCACAACTGGTTTGTTGATATTCGCGTCCAGCAAGGACTTTAAGCGAATTGATATCGTGCGAACATCTGCTAGCGATACTGCGGAAAACTCATTACCAGGGTCCGTAGCAATGACGGCATTAGTAAGTGTCCGCAGACGGAAAAGTATATGCTGATAAAGAGGGGCTGCTTCGTTCACCGATTTGCAGCGATCTGCCACATATTCCAGCATTGCCATTAACGAGTCGGCATTTCAGCCTTCTTGTCGGTCGCGAGATTTGGAATCGGCGGAGAAGATATTTCTGGGGGTACTTGAGCAGACCCACCATCGAGATGAGTAGAAGAGGCACTGAAGCCAGCGACACCAGAGACAACGTCATCAGCGAATTGCCGTGCATTGTGTTCATCACCAACGTGGGAGTTAAAATTGCTCGCCACTTGATCCACGCCAACCAGAGTTCGCGCCAATTCCAGATTTTCAGATGTCGGTGTCCAGCTGGTTTTCGCTTCAGTCGCAGACGAACACTCCGCTCTCGACTGTTCTTGTAGCAGTTGCTCGAGCTGATGAAAGCCTTTCTCATGGGCAACGTCCAGGGCCGACACTCCTCTCTTGTTGCGATGTGCCGGCAGGGCACCATTTGACAGCATTTGCTGCACAATAAGAATAAGTGAATCCTCATTGTGATGATGCTGCAGCAAACTAATAAGCGGCGTGTCTCCAACTTTGTCAACCGCCGACACGCTTGCACCTCTCTCAACCAGGAATCGGACCACATCCAAATGCCCTCCCCCAGCACTCAGAATCAGCGGCGTCATGCCGAATGTATCCGTCACCTCCAATGCAGCGCCTTGCTCCACCAAAAAGCGGGCCACATCCAAATGCCCTGCCCAAGCACTGCAAAAGAGTGACGTCCTGCCGTCCTTGGACGTCGTCTCCAATGCAGCGCCTCGCTCTACCAGGAATCGGACCACATCCAAATGACCTCGAAAAGCACTGGACATCAGTGGCGTCCAACCATTGTCAGTCGCCTCTAATGCAGCGCCTTGCTCCACCAGAAAACGGACCACTTTCAAATGCCCTCCCCCAGCACTCTGAATCAGGGGCGTGCCAAAGATGTTCGTCGCATCCAATGAAGCGCCTCGCTCCACTAGAAAACATACCACGTCCATATGCCCTGCCCCAGCACTCAGAACCAGTGACATCATGTAGTTCTTGTTTGTCGCGTCCAATGCAGCGTCTCGCTCCATCAGAAATCGGACCACATCCAAATGCCCTCCCGCAGCACTCAAAATTAGTGGCGTCATGCCGTGCTTGTTCGTCGCATCTAATGCAGCACCTTGCTCCACCAAAAATCGGACCACACTCAAATGCCCTCCCGCAGCACTCAGAATCAGAGATGTCCTGCCATTCTCATCCTTTGCGTTGACGTTCACGCCCTTCGACACCAACTCCGACACGCCCCCCAGGTTTCCACGTCTCGCTTCATCCACCAGCTTGGTTTCCGCATTGCTCATTTCTGCTCGCCTTTGTCGTCGTCTGCAGACCGGCCCTGTCGCGAGCGCCCCAGTGTGTCGCGATTTCGCCCGCCTAATGAAGCCACCCAGAATTCTTGGTTACTTCTGGAGCTATGACACACTGCTGGGGTACACTTGGAGTTACACTATCTAATGACTCACTACGAACCAGCCAATCAGCGCTGACTGCACTTCAAAATACTTACTTTGGAGATATCGTTTAGCACTTATAAGGGCGTTGGACTGTGGTCATAGTCGAATTTGTGACCAAGATAAAATATCGGTTTTTTACTTCCTGAATTAAGACAAGCCCTATCAATAGGAAAAAATTAAGGACAGACATTTATTAGGGCACCCAACCCGATTAGGTGCCTAAAACAACGGATTCTTTCCCCACCCAACCGCCGCAGCGTCGTGTGTCGAGCTCCAGCCGCGCGTGTTGGTCGTGTCGAGATGCATGAGGATAGATCGCGTCCTGGTTTGTTCGCGTTGGCCCGCGTTTCTTGCCGCTGCCGACCTAAGCCAATGCTGTACGTCGTTGTGCAGGTGCTGATTCAGATCGGAGATGATAGGGCGATTCTCGTGCGCAGACGTCTGCTGTGACAGGCGCGAGTCCATCGCAACGTTCGCCGCTTTGTCGGCCATCTTATTGTACTCTCGGTAGTGATGCGACCAACTGCGTATGTCCATGGTATCAGCACACCTCCTCGCCTTCAGGTACAGTTGTCGGAGTCTGTGTTGTCTCGGCGGACGGTGTTGTCGTTGCTGTTGTATGATCATAGCGCTGTCTCCCACCACATGGAGCGGGGTGACACTGAAATGAGTCACTCTGCGCGAGTGCGATTGCATGAGCCGTCTTCACATGACCGCTACTGAGCTCTCATACAAAGGGGGTATCCAAATCACAACACATTGAAATCGAGGCCGAAAACCCCCCGTGCACCATGGCAATCCAAAAAGAAGAAAGTGGCATTCGAAAGAGCTACCCTCCAGCTAAGTCACTCTCCGACATTGTTTCGGGCTCTATGGGGATCACACGGCTCTACCCGGCTTCCGGCGTTTTCCAATGTCGAACCTTTGGCGCTTGCTTAACCAGCTGAAGATGGCTAGCTGGTATTTTCGTTCAGTCAGACAGCATAGATTTGAGGGATACACATTAGTATCGAAGTTGTAAGCACTAATGATGTATACTTTGAGTTTTGTATCAGGATCAAATATCTTTCTGCCGAACAACGTGTTTTTGTTTTTTGACGTATCGCTAATGAGAATTTTGCAAAGGGTTTCAACGCATATGATTTTTGGTTCATCGATGTGGAGCGGCGCGTCTTTCTTCACTTGTCTTGACACAACATCTTTAATCATTGAGCAAAGCGTCGTAGCTGCTCGGTCACGTACGTCAGCGAGGCTCGTTGGCTCGGGTCGCAAACACGCATCTGTTTCACGAGCGTCCACGCATCATCACCCATGTCTTGCGGTTGGAGGAGCTGGTTGTCTTGCTTCAGCTTGCGGATTTCCTTCGACTGTTTGCCAGAAATGCCGATTTCTCGTACTGCATCTGGAAGGAGACCGACTATGTAGTTTCTTATAAACAAAGATGCATGAAGCTGGTCGAGGTACGGATATCCGAGAGGATTCAAAGGATCTTCGACGAATCGAATAATAACTTCCGTGACGGCGTTGCCATTCTCTGGATATAGTTGAGACAGAGCTCATGCCTCTTCAAGCACAGGGGCATATACGTGTTGGCTGATGAATTTCATTTGAAGCGGTTCAGTAAGAGTGGATACCAACCAAAGTAGACCGGATATGTTGTTGAATTGGCGGATTCCGTATTTCATTAGCTCGCCTGTGTACATCCCCCAATCGCTTTTGCTGGTGAAGTCGGCCATAAAACTCTTGTAGTAGTTTTTGTGGATCAGTAGCGGATCCTTGTTCCATGGGCGAACAACCATACACGTTTTGCCGACTACTTCGATCCGCAATTGCTCCTTAACGATGCGGTTGAACTCTTCTATTTTCTTTTCGATTCGGAACTGACCGGCGTGTTCCTTCACCAAGATCGCGGTTCCTTCGTTAACAACTTCGTTAAAAGCTGACAGAGCGTTCTTGTAGTATCTGAGATAGATATTCATGTTAAACGAGGTCAATGGTATATTGGTGTCCACAATGGGTAGCCCGTACTTGTCGGCTGCGATGTTTGGGTTGACGCTTCTTCTGTAGTTTTCCGTCGTCGTCTTGGGGGCGTGCCGCTAGCGGCACAATTGATGATATTGCATTGCAGCGCCTCCGCTGCCAGGGTGTGGCGTGGAGGGTTTAGTGAAGGCGTGCACGCTCAAGAGAAAATGCACCTAGCTACGTCGAGGACTGGCGGTGGTTTCTCTGAACTTCGCCTTCCTCCGGAAAAGCTATTTTCATCCGCCTTGCGTCTAAAAATCTTCATTTCCGTCGTCGTCTTGGGGGCGTGCCGCTAGCGGCACAATTGATGATATTGCATTGCAGCGCCTCCGCTGCCAGGGTGTGGCGTGGAGGTTGCCCACTCACTCGCTGTGATGCAAGCGTGCGATCATCTCTTGTGCCATGTGCGACGATAGTTGCCCGCTGATTCTTGTATATCTGATGACGGCATCCGATTTCCACCGACCGAACGTGCGGATAGCTACACTGTCGAAGCCTGCGTTGAAGAGGGCTGATGCTCCGCCGCTTCGAAGTGAATGGGAGCCATATCGACTTGGTTCGTCTCCTACGAGGTGAGCCGCGATTTTGATCGCGTCCACCACATCGCGGACTTGTAAGTTCACAGAGTTGCTGATCTTGCACAGGAGCGACTTCTCCGGCGAAGCTGTCGATTTGTGATGCTCCACCAGGAACCACCCTGCAAGAACAGGGCAGCACCAGTGCTGACCAGATCTCGCGAGAACTCTCGTGGTGCCTTCTCCGAATTGGTCGCTCTTGCTACCGCGAAATTGGATCGCGATCTTCGCGGCCAGGTCGAGAACGTTACACGGGCGGTCACTGGCCGTAAGGAAGGTCACGTCTTGACGGTGGATTGCGTACGGCTGCGTTCTTGAGCCGTTTGCGAGATACTCCGACCGTCTTAGAAGAAAGAAGAAGCCCAAGACCGTAGCCCCCCACAATACACGGTCGCGGGCTTTGGAGAAATCGAGGGAGCGATGGAGCTGTCGCAGAATTGTGGTTGTAACTGGGCTTTTTGGGTTGGCTGGGGGGTCAGACCGTCGCATTCCAGAGATGGCAAGCTGATGTCCTGGGAGCAGACCGACTCTGTATCCGATCGATCTTTGATGATACCACGATATGTGGCTGATTTTGGAGAGCACGGTCGAGGCAGAGTTTCCTGCTGCATCTGACCACCCGTAGCGCCAACAGTACGTTGCGAAGAGAGCGAGCTGGTACGAATGTCGTTCTGGTTCAGCTGGAAGCCATGGGGATGTCCCGACCCACTTGCACCATCTTGACCACTGGGACCACGTGCTGGAGTACTTGGTCGCCGACGAGGTGGCCAAAGATCGGGACTGCAATGCTCCGAGAAGCTCGTGTAGAGTTTCCTGTAGTGTGGCGGCACTTGCGCCTGTATCCATGACGCAGAAAAGTTAGTCCATTGTGACTTGAACGGTTCACTCCAGGCTCGGGAAGCTGCGTCTGCCATCCGGTTCGTCGAACCCGCGAGATGTTGGGCTGATATTCTGAAGTTGAAAATCGCCTCGGCAAGGCCAATGGCCCGATTAATTTCTTGGCCCATGCGGTTCTTCGAGAACTTCCGGTTGCTCCATGAGACAGCCGAGGTGTTGTCGCTCCAGCATTTTATGTGTATCGTTCGACCGGCATATTGGTCATACCAGGTCGGCGCCCATGTCCACACAGCGAGGGCAATGCATAGATGTTCGCGAACATTAATTGAGAAGTCGCCTTCATTTGTCGAGACGTCCGTCATCAGCTCGCGTTCCACGTCGTCGAACTTGACTTGGATAAACTGATCTATTGCAGGGTTTAGCACAGCCAGTCCATCGTTTGACGCGTCCATGTACAAGTGAACGTCGGGGTTTGGCAGGTCGCCGAACATGCTCAGTGGTAAATCCGCAAGGTGTCCACGGTTCAGGATATGACTAAACCAAGTGAGATCGAGGCGTGAGCCAGGTGACAGCCGCTGGGAACCAAATCGCGGAGCATGCTTGCCCTGTCCGTGCAACCGTTGGTAAAATGGTTTCGCCGACGGAAGACAGGCACAAACGTGGCGAAGACTCCCCAACAATTGCTGCAGTTCCCGTTTTGTAGCCTTGCCCTTGCGGATCATAGTCTCGACGCGCTGTAGAGCCTTGCAGGTTTTTTCCTCGGGCATTGAAACTGTCCGGGCCACTGTGTTCCATTTCAGTCCCAGTGCGGTCAATTCCTGCTGCCAGCCCGAGAACTTGGATTCGTTAATCGATCGTGGACCTAGGACGGCTAACATGGCGTGCCGGAGTGTTGCTTCTGCTAGCTGGAGGCGATCATTAGCTTCTGGCTCAATCATGATATGATCGTCAACCCACTCGTAGCCGAAAAAGGGATTAGTGTCAAATGAGGTGGCCACCGTCGCTGGAGAGTTTTGTGCCACAAGCCACGAAATGGCTCTGCCGAAAGCCCCGTAATATGGTGGAGAGCCCGACCAGCCGAAAGGAGCCGCAAGATCGATGACGAGAATGTCCAACTCCTTGATCAGCGCTGCCATCCGAAATACATGGTCTGCGTTGGTCATCAGATGGCGAAACGCGCCCTTGACGTCACCCTTCAGCATGAAGATATCTTGTTGGGGATTGCTTTTTGCCAGATACTCTATGCGTCGAGCCAGTGTGGTCACATATTGATACGGGATTTCTGGTGCCGCCGACATCAGAAATTGTGAGTTCACCGAGTTGGCACGTGGGTAGGAGAGATCGTGAATTGTTCGCACTTCCACGGCTGGGTCAACGCCTTTCTTCTCAACGGCGCCAAGAGGGCTACAAATTATCGTCGGCCACCTTGATATGATGTCAACACGTACCACCAAATATTGGCCGCAATTTTGGCCTTCGCGGATGTTTCGTGCCACCGAGCGCAGGTGCCGACGGCATGATGCGTGGTTTTTGGGTGGTCTGCTCTGCCGCTGGACTTCGTTTTTCCACGCAGGCGTGATACCGTGCCGAGCAATATTCAGTAAAGTTTCCAAGTGGGGGTACCCGTGGAGTACAAGGCTGAGGCGCCTTGGGTCCATGCTTTTGTTGGGCCGGGTGTCCGTGGCCGATTCGCCTCTAAGAAACCTTGAAGCCGCCGCTATTGACATGTCATGCTCTCGAATAAGATTTGAGAGCGACTCGGTCGCCTTGACGTCGATACTGAATGTGATTGCCGGTTCGGATCTTTCTCGTATAAACCCGGCCTGTCGATGCAGTTTCGAGATCCGTGCTTCTTCCAATAGCAGTTCCTGTTCCAATGCAGATTGGATTGCTGCTGCAGAGTGCGACGTGAGAGTAATACTTTGGTCCCTCGTGCCGGTTGTGTTTGGCTGGGTGAAATCATCGTGATCGCTTCGACGCGCGTCCGGACCGGCGGTCTTAAGTTCGAGCCCGTCGACGACGCTCTTTACTGCTGGACGTGCGGCCTGATGGTCGAGCACGCCGTCCGCATTCCGGTCGGTCGGACGAGCGGCCTTGTGGTCAAGCCCGTCGACGACGCTCTTTACTGCTGGGCGTGCGGCCTGATGGTCGAGCACGCCGTCCGCATTCCGGTCGGTCGGACGAGCGGCCTTGTGGTCAAGCCCGTCGACGACGCTCTTTACTGCTGGGCGTGCGGCCTGATGGTCGAGCACGCCGTCCGCATTCCGGTCGGTCGGACGAGCGGCCTTGTGGTCAAGCCCGTCGACGACGCTCTTTACTGCTGGGCGTGCGGCCTGATGGTCGAGCACGCCGTCCGCATTCCGGTCGGTCGGACGAGCGGCCTTGTGGTCAAGCCCGTCGACGACGCTCTTTACTGCTGGGCGTGCGGCCTGATGGTCGAGCACGCCGTCCGCATTCCGGTCGGTCGGACGAGCGGCCTTGTGGTCAAGCCCGTCGACGACGCTCTTTACTGCTGGGCGTGCGGCCTGATGGTCGAGCACGCCGTCCGCATTCCGGTCGGTCGGACGAGCGGCCTTGTGGTCAAGCCCGTCGACGACGCTCTTTACTGCTGGGCGTGCGGCCTGATGGTCGAGCACGCCGTCCGCATTCCGGTCGGTCGGACGAGCGGCCTTGTGGTCAAGCCCGTCGACGACGCTCTTTACTGCTGGGCGTGCGGCCTGATGGTCGAGCACGCCGTCCGCATTCCGGTCGGTCGGACGAGCGGCCTTGTGGTCAAGCCCGTCGACGACGCTCTTTACTGCTGGGCGTGCGGCCTGATGGTCGAGCACGCCGTCCGCATTCCGGTCGGTCGGACGAGCGGCCTTGTGGTCAAGCCCGTCGACGACGCTCTTTACTGCTGGGCGTGCGGCCTGATGGTCGAGCACGCCGTCCGCATTCCGGTCGGTCGGACGAGCGGCCTTGTGGTCAAGCCCGTCGACGACGCTCTTTACTGCTGGGCGTGCGGCCTGATGGTCGAGCACGCCGTCCGCATTCCGGTCGGTCGGACGAGCGGCCTTGTGGTCAAGCCCGTCGACGACGCTCTTTACTGCTGGGCGTGCGGCCTGATGGTCGAGCACGCCGTCCGCATTCCGGTCGGTCGGACGAGCGGCCTTGTGGTCAAGCCCGTCGACGACGCTCTTTACTGCTGGGCGTGCGGCCTGATGGTCGAGCACGCCGTCCGCATTCCGGTCGGTCGGACGAGCGGCCTTGTGGTCAAGCCCGTCGACGACGCTCTTTACTGCTGGGCGTGCGTACTGAAACGGTTGGAGTATTGTTGGGTCGTTTGCAGGTGCGACTGTCACTGTTAGTCACGAGCTCGTGGCCAGGTTGGCGAACTGGGGTTTGAGGCCGCCAAAACGTCGACTAATCTCTGCGAAAACTTCTTTGTCGAGCGAAGATGGGACGAAGTGAGCACGGCCACGATGTTGGCACTTAGACTCGGAGAAAGACGTGCAGGTGTCGTTGGACAGGTAGCGCATGCAGAGGCGTTCTTCCTTGCCAGAGGTCGGATTGCGCTGCCTCGGGAGCAGGCTCAGCACTCGTGTCGGGATTGGACCTAGATCCTTCCGTGCCTGTCGGGACAGTCGTTGCTCCCTTTTTCCTGTGCGACCGGGAGTTGCGTCCGAATTGTGGGTGTCGACTGGGAATAGGTTTCGTACTTGTTCTAGCCGCTCGATCCGAAGCTGCTGCATCTCGTGCATGAGCGAGCGGAAGAGTTGGTCGTCGATTGAACATCTTTGTTGTACTGTGGTGGCTTCGGCCTCGCTGATCTGGATTTTGGTCCGATAATCCTCGAACACGTCGTTGATCCAGTAGGTCAACAGTGAAAGTTCATTCTTGGCCCACCGTTGAGTGACTGAGATTGTTCGGACGACACTCGCCATTGCCTCGAGGACTTCCTGGGCTGCTCGGCTATAGAATTCGCGGCCGAAATGAGACAATGTGCTCGTTGCGTCTACCAGCTCGGTTATTGACTGGGGTTCAGGTGCCCTTTCAAATTCGGCTGTCGGCGAGAAGTTGTTGAAGTTGGAGCCACCAGCAGACTTCCACGCTATTTTCTCGGATTGGCTCATGGGGCGAAAGTGCATGATTGATAGCCCTCTTGTTCCGAATTGGAAGTCGAATGTTCGAGTAAGGATACCCGGTAATGGCTTAAACAGCACCGCGCTGGAGTCCACCATGACATTAAAGAGCAGTGACGCTTGCTTACCTCTGTAGCGATCAGCCGTGATGCGACGATGAACTTGAATTTGGTCGTCTCGCGGCGTGAAGGTATACTTGGAATTCTGGCTCCGTTCCATCGCGTGGCTGGTTGTTGGGGAGCCTCCGGAGAGATGAAGCTCTGTTCCTTCTTGAACTCTTGTGTTGCGCTTTCGCAGCATGAGGAAGCGTTCCACTAGTTCCGGGTCGTCCAGCAACTTTTCTATTATTCGTGCGTCGCAATCCACAGATCCGGACGGCTCATCGATTGTGACGTGTTTGCGTTTGGCGGACTGTTGATCCCTAGGTTCGCCGTCTGCAGCCAGGTCACGTGGCCGTTTTAGTCGACCGACCTGTGTCCGCCGAGAGGCCAGGGTATCAACCGGTTCTGGAACAGTGTCATCGTCGTCCTCGAGCGGGTCAAAGAGGCTCAGTTGGCCTTGTGTTGATGCCTGGCGGCGAGTTTGCTGGGTAACATTTTCCCGTGGTGGCGGCCTGCAAAATGACCGGCCGACCCCGCGCGGAACAGGAGACACGCCACCGTCCACATAGTAAGCAAAATCAACAGCATGTTGAAGTCGGAAGGAGCGCAATTCCCCAGTCTCGGCTTCAATCCATTGACAGTCCTGGGTTGGGTCGGGTAGGCTGTCTTCGTCGATCAGACCATCAAGGATCTCTGCAATGACGTTTGAACCGCTGGTCCCTACGATTCGCTCGGTGATTTCTCCGTGAATCTCGGCCAGTTCGTCGAGCGTCCACTCGTCGCTCTCGAAGGCCGTATGACGCAACAGCAACGCGACGACTGGCTGAACTACCACCACGGTATCTGGTGCTACCTTGATGACTTCCCCTCCTACGTCAATCTTGGCCAGTCCTCTCTCTAATTCCAGCACCTGCCCGTGTCGGAATTCTCCATCGGAAGACACAGCTACGCCCCGTCGCACAATGGACTGGCCAGGGGCCCTTGCCACCTCGGGGGCACGGACTACGCTTAGCCTTAGCCGTACCGTCGTGGCTGACGTTGCTCCTTCAACGCCGTCGACGTCGAGGAGGCCCATGAATTTGACTCGGTCACCGGTGATCCTTGTGACTCGTGCGTAGAATGGCTGGTCGAAGTCGCCTTCAACATCTTCCGGTAGGAGGTGTAGGTGCGAACGCGACGTAAGGCGACTCATGGATCGGAGCGCTGGCTCGTCGTAGACGTGATGGCGCGAGGGCCTTTAGTGAAGGCGTGCACGCTCAAGAGAAAATGCACCTAGCTACGTCGAGGACTGGCGGTGGTTTCTCTGAACTTCGCCTTCCTCCGGAAAAGCTATTTTCATCCGCCTTGCGTCTAAAAATCTTCATTCCCTGCGATATCGTATAGAAGTCGGGGTTAAAGTACGGTGTGGCTCCTGAATCGATAACGCTGTTCCACCACTTTGGAATCCTTGCTACGAACGATGAGATCGACGCCTTCATATCTGGGCTGGCTCTGTAGACTACGAAAGCTATTGCTATCGAAATGGTTGCTATCGCCGTAAATGTATTGAACGCGGCGCTGTCCCCAGCCCACACATCGTCAGAGTAGTCGGGTGATAGCGAAACCGCGACGATTACCCAAGCAACCACAATGACGACGCAGATTACTAATAGGCTCTGCAGAGATCTTCGCCACCATTGCACCCTTGGTTGATTGAGTGGTATTTCGGACATAGTGCTATTACGGAGGGCACTGAAAATGTCCACTTCGAAAAAGTGCTGCACAGGCCACTACCTATAATATAGCGAATTTTTCACCGTTGTGCGCGTAACTCCTAACGCACGGTTTCTTCACACCAGCTGCTACGTCCGGCAAAAAGCCGTCGCTCTTCCTGATCCGCAGAGCTTGTTTTATTATCCTGCTTGCTATGTAGTAGGTAGGTTCCAGAAAGTCAAGGAAACCCCACTTTTAGGGGGTGACATTCTGGGTGAAATCCATAATAATTAGCCATTCTGTTATAAGAGCGCGGACGTGTTGCCATGGGAGAGCGCGCTCAAAGACCGAAGTAGGCGGTGACTAAAGCCTACAGCTTCTGATATTGCTGCACGGGGCTGTTGTTGTGGAGCAAAGCGGCGGAGGCGGGTGTGCAGTAGATGGAGGATCTGAAAGTGAGAGTCTTTGAGTTATCTGTTCCCTGACACACTCAGCTGCTTCGCTAGAACACGTAGGTCATGAATACACCCTCTGTGTGCCTCAGCGATGCCTCCAAGCAAAACTAACACGGTGCCGAAGAGCTTAAGCATGACTGTCTGGCATGATTGGTTGAAGTGTCCCCACTGACCAATCAGATACCGACTTACCTAATATTGGCCAATCATACGTTGAGACGTTACGTATCCTGACCAATCAGGTCGTACGACGCGGGCCTTGGATCAATGGTGATCTTGCACGCCCAGCACTCGCTCGCGCCACGTGCTTGGGGCTAACGCATGCCCGATGATGTCGCGTAGTATTCTCCAATGGCCGAGTCGAGACTGTCGAGCGTTATCTCAACAGGGGCGACCAGAACTAAAAAAAATCAGCATTTCTTATTGCTTGATCTGAGCCCTATATAATTCGATAGCTATTAGTGCGTAGAGCGCTATAATAGGCCAGAGAACAATCGCCACCCTGTACATCCCCGTGTGGTTTGGCAATGTCTTGAAACTTCCATGCGAGTGCCACAAATCGTCTTGGTATAGCATCGAGTGCCACAAATCGTCTTGGCATAGCATTGGCCTGAAAGCAAACGCAGCGGCGTCCTGATCGCGACCAATCCACCCTAGGTCTCTCCACTTCCCCTGCACCGAGGCTTTGGTGTTGCCCGAGTACACGAATCCACTGCTTTTCCTCGCACACGGCGAGAGCAGCGGAACGAGCTGGTTCGGGCATCGTCTTGGCATTCGCTGCCCTGATTTTTTTGGCCAAAACCTTGTGTGCATAGTGTGAAAGCGCCTTGATGTCGTATTCAACCTTGGACTTGGGGATGATTTTAACCTGCTGCACGATTCGCTGCATCTTGTCGCGGCACTTGAGGTGCATTTCGTCTTCAGCCATGGGCTTAAACCCGTCGCTCCTGGCGTTGGTAAGGAAGTGACGGTAAGCCATGCTGTAGCTGATCAGTTTACTGTCTAAATCGAAGCTCGAATACACAACCCGGGCGGCCGTGAAGGCCGGCACCGCGATCACAAATGTGTATGATAGCTTATCCGTAACATTTGGAGAGAACCAGCCGTACCCGAATTCGATCATCGCAGTGATCGTGACCAAGATCACAGTGATCTTGTTAAACAAGGTTTGCTTGGTCTTGAACTGGATAACGACCTTCTGCTCCCAGAGGCGATAGTACAACAGAAGCCATGCCTGGTGCTCAACTAAAAAATATATGTTGAGAACCGTGGACAATAACACCCATATCCAGATAAGCAACATGACGTTATCACCGGCAGGAGTACAGTCGGCTGTAGCCTGGGTTAGGAAAGTGATAACCGCTAGCGTGCTTCCCAAAATCATCACCATAGAACCGGCGTACGGAAACGCGATGGACTTGCAAAAGCTGCCCCAGTAGCCCCCGTTGGCTGGGCAGCAAAGGAAAGTCTTTTCCTCGAACGGTAGGTCCTCAGCGTCAAAAATGTCGGTCGGAGGCTTGTATACCAGTGGCCACATGCTTTTGTCGGGCACGATCTGCTCGGCTATCGCGCAGAAGCGCTGGTACTTCGCCTTGTCGTCGTCGGGCGAGGCGTCCGCGTAGTCTGGAGTACCCGAATCAGTCGGGGAAGGTTCATCGGTTTGGCCGTCAGCAGGAGTCTCGGCCGCGACGGGAGTGTCGGTCTCGACTAGAGTGATATTCTCGGCGGTAGCATTAATCTCGTTAGGAACGTCCTTGACTTCGACGTTGACTTCGGTCTCCGATAGCAATGGGAGGTCGTCCGTCCACTCGATATATGCGTCGAAAAAGTCTTCAAGCTGCGGTGTCACGACAGCAGAAATTCTTCCTCTGCACGATCTGAAGAGCGAATTGGAAATGAAAGATCCAATAAAGTCGTGTAGGGACGCGTCCCCCGTCCGTTACTTCCGCTTGTTGTTGTGGATGCAGATCAATAAACCGCTGGCCACATACGCCAATCCACACAGAATAAGGCATTCGCGACCGTGACAAGCTTCCAAACGGCGCGCTCTTTCGGAAGTAGTCACTATTCAGAATTGGGTACTTTCAGAGGGAGTGATCCTGAGGAAAGTGACTTTTCTAGAGCGTGCTCGGGGTTCCTTCCCTGTGCGACCCGATCACCGCCAGGATAGGAGTCAAGGATGGTGAGTTCGATTCCTTTGCACGATAGAGCCCGTAAACCACTCATTCTAGGCATAGTCGCCGCAGCCCCTCGCGTTCGAGAGCTGCATTCGCGAACTCGATCGCTCCCGTGGCCGTTTAACCCACCACGCCACACCCGGGCAACCTCCGAGCTGCTCACCAGCACGGAGGAGCCGCGAATACATCCGGTCTTAGTGCTGCACTGCAGCAGCACGCCCCCAGAGCAAGCGATGGAAAAGGGAGCATTCGATCGAACATCTCAGATTTAAACATGTTGCCAGGGTGATCTGAGATTTCAAAGCAGAATATCTTGTTTTTCCGGAAGCAGGCGTCATGCAATCACAACAAGAAGAAGAGTATATGAACTCAAACATAATGATTCAAATGGTTTAAACCATATCGTGAGGCTGTGCGAGCGCCAGAGATAAACATTTCCTTTTTGTATCAGTCAATTGTTTTGCTTCTGCTGTCAGTTAAGCGTTCGCGAACACTTGCTTGTAGATCCAGTCGCCATTTCAGCACTCGCCTTCTCCAAAGCAAAGCCAATTCAGCTGCTATAAACATGAACAAGGGCATCACAAACGCCGAATGGTCTCAGCATGCCAAGAAGTACCAGGAGACGTCCGGAAAACTCACCACCATCGAAATGATCACAGCCACGACCAGTTCACCGAATATTGCGTAGAGATGCGGGTCAGAATGTAGTTCAGCATCTTGAAGCAGCAAGTCGGCGCTGCCCTTGCATGTGGAGTAAATCACCAGCATTGCCGTGGTGTTGATCGACCAAAACCAGACGAACTCGTTCCGAGCAGAATGTCCAAGACGCGTCGCGAGCGATCGCGTCTGTAGTGTCACCCGGATTACCCAGTAGCTGCTGCTGAGCGTCGTGAAGATGAGGTTGAGGCTGTTGACTGGGATGGATGGTGTGCAGTAGATCACGATACTGCCGGCTGCGGTCGACAGCTGAGCCGTGCAGCATAGCGAGAGAATGTTGCTGAGAGCGCCGATCGCGCCGAGGTACATCAATACCATTGTGTCAGGGTGTTCCAGAGCCCCGTCCGCAGGATCGCGCTGCAGCAACTCAAAGATTCTGACTCGAACGAGCCGAGTCGCTTCATCTTTGAACGAATCCAAGCTCCCAAGTCGAGACTGCGCCTCCTTGGCAGGACGATACACACTGTTGCGAATGAACATCCACACGCTCTTGAGGATGAAAATGTACTCGAGAGCGTAGTACGAGGCGCCAATCAGGTTGAGAATCAACAGGAAGGTGCGAATCTGCCGACTCATGTTGTCTTGGATGCGAATCCGTCGCGTGAGCATCGTCGTGTCGATCATGAACCACTCGATCTGCCGCAGATTCTCTTGCTCCTGAGCCTGGACTGCCGCGCTAGCATTGGCAGTGATCAGAGATGCGCAGGTCGGGAGGGTGAGGATGTTGTCATTGAGATCCTGGAAGAGTACTTTGTCTTCCGTCATGAACAGTCAACACAGCGTTTGTAAATCCGTTTCTTGCGAGTCTCGGAATGCGCAATTGCCGAGTCCATCACCCATGTACGCCTGGTACTTTTGCACATTGCGGCCACTCTGCTGCATCACCGAGTCGACAGTACCGCGACAATCTGGCGTATACAGGTAGCCGTAAGGTGTCGTTGGCGGCTGGGATGTGGTGGTCGACGCGACTGTGACGCGAGATTTCGACCAACCAGTGCCGTCCATCGACAATAGAGTGGAGTCGGTGAGCGTCTCAGGAATGGTCAGCGGAACATACCCACTGCACGATTTGCGCCGACGGCCCAGCGTGTACGTGGTGGTGTTGTCGAGTTTGGTATAGTCGCGCTCGTCTTTCTGGAAGAGGAACATCAGGTTCACAGCAAAAGTCGGGATGATCATCGCAACGTCATTTCCACATTGCTTGATTGCGGCCGCATCCACGTTGGTCACAGTGATGACCTTGTCCATCGTCGTGCGCTTGATCGCGCAGTTCCAGAATGGCGTCAAGTGCATCGTTGACACCAAGTGCATTCCCACAGTATTGATCAAGAAGTCAGACGTGAAGAACGACGCTGCAGCATGCGTCACTTCGGCTAAAATGGCAGCTTCACTGTTCACATTGACCCCCATCGTGAGCTTTTGTGTGTCCAAATAATACGGCAAAATCGGAGATATCCCAAGCACATCGACGAGAGCGACGTGATCAGCATCAAAGGAACCTGGCAGAAGCACCACGATATCAGCGAGCGAGATGCCCTCGCTATACCGCTCCACGATAGCTGATGCCACATCGTCCGTGTATGCTGGCAGCTCCAGACCCATATAGCCCTCTTGCACGTTCTTCATGATCTTACGGACGACCAATTCATCGTTGAAGTGCCGTAAGTACACCTCGGACATGTTTACAACCACTACGAGACCGAGTGTAACATTGCCGATGTGAGCCAAGTTTGCGTCGATCGGAGCCTTGTCACCATGGTTGAAGAACCGATTGAGTGGGAAGTTGGCGTGGAAATCTCAACAGAACTCGTGCCGGATGGCCGGGAACCAGTTCTCAAACAATAGTTGGGGTTGCATCTCCCAGGCCGACGTCGTGGTTGTCGTCAGTCCATACAGTGGAGCATAAACGTCAACCATAGCATCCACAGGCAGTTACAGAATGTCGCTCGGTAGTCCGCTCAGCAGATCGGTGTGACGGACGTTGGCTCGGACGAGAGAAATCACTCAGACACAGCGAGGCAGCAGTCGTACGTGACAGTACGGCTTTGATATCAAGGTCGACGAGTTGTAGGAGCGGACGCTCGAACGTGTCAAAGTAATGAACGCCGCTCGTGACGACACCCATTTGCATTTGGTCGAGTTGCCGAACCACGACTTCGTCGCGCACCTCGTCGAAAGTTTGGTGACGTAGCTTCCGAGGTAGTACTCTTTTAGCGGGACGAGGCTGATGCCGACGAGCACAAGCGCGAAAATGGCGATGCACGCATTGTACAAGAGAATTAAATCTAATGATGTTCAGTTCGCTATGAGAATGAAGACTAAAATTCGGACAACGTCAAAGACCAGGCAAGGAGCCAAGTGATGGTCGTGATTCGGTAGGTGGACGTACGTAGAAGTAAATGTCATTGTGTTGACAGTGCCGTCCAAGACCATGAGAACAGTGTAACGCGTGGGTGTGAGTGAACGAACTGGCGCGAGGTGACTGGTACAGTGGATGAATTTCACCACGTGAATGATACATTTGAATGCATTGTCAAGGCTCTTCCTAGCTGTTGTTGACACATGACAATACTCTGTACCCAGAGTTGAACCTCACTTCACTCGGACTCGATGGATGCCGTGGCCACTGTCTCACATCCATTCGAGCGCATGTACCTTCAGTGTACGGCCATCGGACGCTTTGAAGCATGAGCCGTTCCACCATAGGCCTAGGACTACCGGCCTACTTGGCCTTCTTGGTCGCCACGAATGTGAATGCCGTCATGTCGAAGACGGCAACGCCCAACTTGGCGACTGTCCCAGGGTGGCGACGCACCCGTTGCGTCGTCCATTGCTGCAGCAGCGTGGTGACCTCCTCCACGAACTGCTCGCGGGTGAGGCGCTCGAGGAAGCGCGCGATCGCAGGATTGTCCAGCAGGTCCTGGATGAGTGTATCGACGTCCTGGACGATCGTGTGTGTGGTCTGGAACGCCTCGACGTCGCCGAAGCCGGCGGCCTCGAGCTCTTGTGCGATCCGCTCCGAGTTGGTCCCGATGATCTGCGAGAGCATCGGCGCGGGCTCCATGTTGGTGTCCGGCGCCGCAGCATTGAATCTCTCCGTGAGGCGGTCGCCCCACTCAATGTTGGCGCTCTGGACGCCCCACGCTGTCGCGAACAGTACGCCGCCATCGCTCAACACGCGGCGCGCCGACTGCCACCCACGCTCGCGCTGCGGGAAGACGGACAGGCCAAAGTTGGAACCGACGACATCCACAGACGCATCTGCGACCTGATCGAGCTCTCGGCCGTCCATTTGAATCGTCGAAATGACCGAAGCGAGCGCCGCGTCCTCCTTCAGCTGACCGTTGACGAGCTCGAGCATGCCGTCGGCCAGGTCGATCGCCGTGATGTGGAGCTTGGTCGAGTCAGAGCAGTGATTGGCCGCAAAGCCGAAGGACAATCCACCAGCCCCGCAGCCGACGTCCAGAAACTCGAATGCTCGGTCTTGACTGTGATTGAGCATCAGCGCCGACACTTTGGCGTGCACGATCTGCAGTGCGTCGCGCTCCCAGAAGGTGGTGAGTTTTCCGGACGTCTCCTGGTACTTCTTGGCATGCTGAGACCATTCGGCGTTTGTGATGCCCTTGTTCATGTTTATAGCAGCTGAATTGGCTTTGCTTTGGAGAAGGCGAGTGCTGAAATGGCGACTGGATCTACAAGCAAGTGTTCGCGAACGCTTAACTGACAGCAGAAGCAAAACAATTGACTGATACAAAAAGGAAATGTTTATCTCTGGCGCTCGCACAGCCTCACGATATGGTTTAAACCATTTGAATCATTATGTTTGAGTTCATATACTCTTCTTCTTGTTGTGATTGCATGACGCCTGCTTCCGGAAAAACAAGATATTCTGCTTTGAGATCTCAGATCACCCTGGCAACATGTTTAAATCTGAGATGTTCGATCGAATGCTCCCTTTTCTGTACTACTCTTTTTGAGGAACGCTCCCGGCAGTTATCGCCTGCAACGCCGGTTTGGGCACCTGCATGGCCAGCTGCGTTGCGGCTGGTCTTTTGCTGACCCCCTAATCGGCTAACAACGCATGGTTTGGTACGCTCTCTGAACAAGTAAGTTGATTCAATGCGTGATTATGAGTTCATTCGCTTGATTGATGAGCACGTCTGTTGTATGACAGGAGTGTCTCGGAGATCAGGTGAATGAACTCATAGGCACGTGGCGAATCGACTTGTTTTCTTCATCGGCTAGTGCGCAAGAAACTTTGGAGAACACTAGCAAGCAATCGCTAGCAACAAAAAATAATGAAGCTTTGGCAAAGCTCAACTCTCAACTCCATTATCATGTCATGGATCAAGTGTACATACTGAAAGCGGGAATCGATTGAACGACTTGGCGACCCACAGCACGCGCCATCTCAATGTCGGGACCCAGCATGCTTGCAATATCATAGTATCGTTCGATAGCTTCACGAATGCCACCACTTTCGCCACCTTCGCTGACGGCAGGCAACATCTTCCTCAGCTTGCGTCGTTTGACTCGTTCCCCAATGAACGGAAGACTAATATCTGCATCACCAGTTGGTGACTGCTCAAGTAGCGTTCTAATCACCTGGAATGCTTCACCTGGTTCCTTGATGGTCACTTTGCGAATAGTAATGTGATCGTTGCTCTTCTCGGACACCCAGAAGAATTTCCACTTGTGGTTGAAGTCGGTCAACAATGCCATCACTGGGCCACTCGAGCGGAGATCCAGTGCGATTAGCTCCGATAAAGCCTGAAAGTCGGAACTGACTTGCACCTCCTTCTTCACTTCGATCAGCATCCTCACGCCCGGCAAATACTGCAAATCGCGAGGGTTCTTCTTGACGAGATCTCTCAGTACGAGAAGATCCGTGCGTCCACTGAGCTCGATGTTGTGACCAGGGACTATGACGCTGAGGACGTTACTGCCTTTCTCCACACCAAGCACGCAAAGCCGCTCCCTTTCAAGCACATTGCCGATGTTGACTTCCACGTATGTGCGATATCGTTCGCGTTGCTGTTCCTCTGTGAGCTCGATCTCTCGACCATCCACATTGATAGTGCTCTCCCAGTTGAATGCTTCAATCGTAGTCGATACTCCAGCAGCGAATGGAACCCAGTCCACTGGCTCCACCAAAATGTTCAATTCCTGCAGAAGCGCGTTTCCCTTGTCTGAGCTCATCGACGAGTGGGTGTACCGCTTGCGTTTGGGCTGCGTAATTTCCTTGCGTAATTCCTTGATGTCCTTCGCAATTTCTGCGATCGCTGATTTCTCGCTCGCACCACTGACTGCACTTTCTGGGAGTTCCACCAGCACGTGAATCTCTCTGCGTCCAGGCTGGAACTCCTCTCCGAATAATTCCTCATCAGCCAGCGTCCATGACGGTCGCATCTCCTCATACTTAGTACTGATGCCAGCTCGCAAGAAGTTCTTCACATGACGATCATCCATGAGCCACTCGCCGTTCTTTCGTGCCAAGTACAGCGTCAAAGAGTTTGAATCAAAGCTGAAACGCTCTCTGTACCGCCTCTTATCGTAGATAACCTCCTTCAACGTGCTCACTTTCGCGTCGCGTGCGATCTTCACGGGGAACACTGTTCCTTCGCCATACACCGCGCACTCCAACCGCAACAGTCAAGAGGTCTTCCTCACATTCGCGGGTCTGATGCATGCGCTTCACAGCACGCGCTCACCCGTGGCGAACGAGTTTCGCGACTGAGTCTACAGTGATTGTCGACTTTTCGCGGTGAACATGGGTGAAGCAATGCATGACAACTGATCCATGTCAGTGTGGATGAATTTCACCACGTGAATGATACATTTGAATGCATTGTCAAGGCTCTTCCTAGCTGTTGTTGACACATGACAATACTCTGTACCCAGAGTTGAACCTCACTTCACTCGGACTCGATGGATGCCGTGGCCACTGTCTCACATCCATTCGAGCGCATGTACCTTCAGTGTACGGCCATCGGACGCTTTGAAGCATGAGCCGTTCCACCATAGGCCTAGGACTACCGGCCTACTTGGCCTTCTTGGTCGCCACGAATGTGAATGCCGTCATGTCGAAGACGGCAACGCCCAACTTGGCGACTGTCCCAGGGTGGCGACGCACCCGTTGCGTCGTCCATTGCTGCAGCAGCGTGGTGACCTCCTCCACGAACTGCTCGCGGGTGAGGCGCTCGAGGAAGCGCGCGATCGCAGGATTGTCCAGCAGGTCCTGGATGAGTGTATCGACGTCCTGGACGATCGTGTGTGTGGTCTGGAACGCCTCGACGTCGCCGAAGCCGGCGGCCTCGAGCTCTTGTGCGATCCGCTCCGAGTTGGTCCCGATGATCTGCGAGAGCATCGGCGCGGGCTCCATGTTGGTGTCCGGCGCCGCAGCATTGAATCTCTCCGTGAGGCGGTCGCCCCACTCAATGTTGGCGCTCTGGACGCCCCACGCTGTCGCGAACAGTACGCCGCCATCGCTCAACACGCGGCGCGCCGACTGCCACCCACGCTCGCGCTGCGGGACCGTGGCAGACTCCCGGCGTTGCTGGCGCTTACTGAGTCGGACATTATAGGCGGCCAGCAAGAAGGACCTGCCTGCCTCTCAGCTCCACCTGTCACGGAGTGGCTGTATTGACGCTGACGCCGAGGTGATCGTCGCACGCTGTCGATCGAAGCAATCATATATCAGGTTCTCGGGTAATGGAAGATGTGGGTGCTACGTTGACATAAATTTGGCGGCTTGCAATCAGTGCTTGCGACCGACTGTGACTGCTCGTTTTTGCCAGGAGACAGACCTGGCGTAGACAGTTTTTTGCGGAAGTGGATACAGACTGCCTTCAGTTTTCTACAGAAGTGGGATGTATGAGTAACACAAGGTTATCAATAAACTCAGTAAAAAATGTATATGAAGTGTTGGATTGCAGTGTCGCTAAAAGAATGATTTTTACAGGACACAAGAAGGTAGTAGATGTGGAAAACTGAGGGCAGCCTGAAAAACAATTTTTCGCGCAGTTTGGGGGCATGAGAGTCGCTGTATTGGCACCGCCTCCTGCCCGGGTGTGGCGAGGAGGGTTCGTTAAGGCGGTGAGAGTCTCAGCTACGCTACAGAATGCAAATAGCACGATGAAGCAGGCCACGTGGCCGGCTCGCGCTGCGAATCCGGCCCAGGGTTGGGCCAACCGTCGATGACTGGAGGCGGTTCGCCGACGTGTAGAGCGCTGGCTGGTTGATGTGCACTACCCAACTTTGCAAAAAGCCGCTTTCATCCGTTCAGAGACCGGACAAAAACTCGCAATGGCATGCACACACAAAGAACCAGTAGAGCGCTCTTTCTCTCTCGGAGCCACAGACTTCTTGTTGTTTAACGATATGTAAGGGCAAAGTCGAAAGCCATAGCATCAGGAAATCCGATAACCTACCGCCCTCCTGTTGAGATAACGCTCGACAGTCTCGACTCGGCCATTGGAGAATACTACGCGACATCATCGGGCATGCGTTAGCCCCAAGCACGTGGCGCGAGCGAGTGCTGGGCGTGCAAGATCACCATTGATCCAAGGCCCGCGTCGTACGACCTGATTGGTCAGGATACGTAACGTCTCAACGTATGATTGGCCAATATTAGGTAAGTCGGTATCTGATTGGTCAGTGGGGACACTTCAACCAATCATGCCAGACAGTCATGCTTCAGCTCTTCGGCACCGTGTTAGTTCGCTTGGAGGCATCGCTGAGGCACACAGAGGGTATATTCATGACCTACGTGTTCTAGCGAAGCAGCTGAGTGTGTCAGGGAACAGATAACTCAAAGACTCTCACTTTCAGATCCTCCATCTACTGCACACCCGCCTCCGCCGCTTTGCTCCACAACAACAGGTTATGAGCCCAACCTACGCCGACGCCATCGACAAGCTCGTGGAAGACAACTACTTCCACTGGGAGTTCAACATGCGGATGAAGCTCTCGCGCAAGGGACTGCTGGCCCACATCGTCAAGCCTGAGTTCGACCCACTCAGCGATCGCTCTACGCTCGAATGGAAGACCAATGATCTGAAAGCCCTTGGTACCATCGCCGGAGACGTCGGGTTGACGCACCAAGTCTACATTAGAGGAGCTCACAGCGCAGCGGAAGCCTGGTATCTGCTGGAGGAGCAGTTCAACCGGAGCACTCTCAAAAATCGACTTATCGTGACCAAAAGGCTGCACGCGTTCAAGATGGAGCCGGGTACGCGCTTCTCTGAACACGTCGACAAGTTCAAGGAGCTCGTCACGCGCATGGAGGCGATCGGCGAACCGCTCGACGAGACGCGCCAGATCGTGCTGCTGCTCGGCAGCCTGGCAGAAGAGTATCAGCTGATCTGCAGCGTGCTTGAGAACACGCCCAACCTGAACCTCGCGCACGTCATCGAGACGCTGTCTGGTGTTGAAGCCTCGGACGAATCGTCGTCGGCTCAACCACGGGCGTTTACGTCCAAGAAGCGCGATCAACAGCGGGCTCGCTTCAAAGGAAAGTGCCATTACTGCCAGAAGGTGGGGCACAAGGAGTTCGAGTGCCGCAAGAAGAAGGCTGACGAAGGCCGCGGGCATCGAGCCGAGGTTGGTGCACCAAGTTTCGCGTTCACGGCGATGAGCGCGATGACCAAGTCCGAATGGCTCGTGGATTCGGGTGCGAGCTCACACATGACAAACGCGCGGGAGAAATTTGTGTCGCTGACCGAACTGAAGGCGCCAATTCAGATCATCATTGCGGACGGATCGAAGATCGACGCTGTTGGGGTGGGCACCGTCGGTCTCAGGCTAGATGATGGGACGTCGATTACGCTGTCGGATGTTCTATACCTCCCAGATATCGACGGGAGTTTAATCTCGGTCTCTAAGCTTGCCATGAAGGACGTCGTCGCAGAATTCAGCAACGACAAGTGCATCTTCCGCCATCGCGGCTTCAGGGTCATGGAAGCCAAGCGCTACGGGAATATATACAAGCTGAAGACTGTGGGAGACTTGCGCGGTTGCGCAACTGCTGCACAGTCGGAGTCGTGGGCGGTCATGCACGCGCGGCTCGGCCACATCCCGTTCAAGCGCTACGAGGAGTTACGTGGCATGGCGGATGGACTGCCCCGCGTCGCCGCCGACATCGACACTGAGAACCTCTGCTCTGGGTGTTGCATGGGCAAGATGAAAGCTGACAATTTCCCACGCCACCCGGAGAAGCTGGTCAAGTCGTCGAAGGTACTCGACCTGGTTCACACCGATGTGATGGGACCAATGCAAACCAAGTCGCCAGGCGGCTGCTCCTACGTGGTGACCTTCATCGACGACTTCACACGTCATGTGACGGTGTTCTTCTTGAAGACAAAGTCAGAGGTGTTGGCTAAGCTTAAGCTCTACAAGGCTGGGATCGAGAATGCGACAGGAGCCAAGATCAAGCGTCTTCGATCAGACAACGGTGGCGAGTACACTGGACGGGATTTCGAGAAGTTCCTGGGTGACAGCGGCATCAAGCATGAGAAGTCGGTGCCGTACACGCCGCAGCAGAACGGCCTGGCTGAGCGCATGAACAGGACGTTAGTCGAGATGGCTCGCTGTATGCTCTACCACGAGGATGTCGACAAGAAGTGGTGGGCAGAGGCAGTCAACACTGCTGCCTGGATCGTCAACCGGGTTCCTAACTCAGTGACAGTCAAGACGCCGTTCGAGATGATCACCCGCTCCAAGCCTCAGCTCAAGAGCGCAAAAGTATTCGGCGCGATGGGGTATGCGCACATCCCCAACGAAAAGCGCAGGAAGCTCGATCCGAAGGCTTTCAATTGTCGCTTCATGGGGTACGCAGACGGTGTCAAAGGCTACCGCGTGGTAGACGTGGCGACAGGCAAGATTCGTATTGTTCGCACTGCCAAGTTCGTGGAGACGTCACCGGCTTCAGTACCGGCAGACCTGGACGATGAGGAATCACCGAGTGCTGGTATCACTGCTACACCATCGACAGCGCCACCCCACGACACAACTAAACAGCAGCTAGCGACGATCGACAATGACATGAGCGGAGTCGACTTGAAGAGGGACGTGGTGCATCTAGAATCACGACATCCGATGATGACGCGCTCACGAGCTCTGAGCCCTACAAATGACGAAGACGCGAGTGAGGAACCTGCTCGCAAGAAGATGATCGTGGCGCCGTCAACTACCGGGGCCAAGCGCCAGAAGGTACTCCAAGTGCGTCCACGCAAAACCGACGAGCCTCCTGCCATCGAGTATGGCCACATCTTGAGCGCCATCGGGGTACCCAAGAGTTATGGTGATGCGATCGCGAGCAACGACTGCGAGGAATGGAAGCAAGCCATGGTCAGCGAGCTGAAGTCGCTGGCGGCCAACAAGACATGGAAGCTCGTGCCACAACCTGATCACCAAAAACCAATTGGGTGCCGGTGGGTCTTCGCGTTGAAGAGGGACGAGTATGGACGTGTCGTTCGCTACAAGGCTCGATTGGTTGCCAAGGGTTTCTTGCAGCGCCAAGGCGTCGACTACGACGAGACT
Organism: Phytopythium vexans; assembly: GCA_003413675.1. Taxonomy (NCBI): domain Eukaryota; phylum Oomycota; class Peronosporomycetes; order Pythiales; family Pythiaceae; genus Phytopythium; species Phytopythium vexans. The sequence goes on along the minus strand of QLOC01000001.1, from coordinate 3,080,041 downwards.
TACGCACCGGTGGCTGCTCTCAACTCGATTCGCGCCGTGCTAGGAGTGTGCTGCAGCGAGAAGATGATCGTCGAACAGTGTGATGTGGATACGGCATTCCTGTACGGCGATCTCGAAGAGGAAATCTACATGGACCTGCCGGAGGGCCTGGTTGACCTCGTCGACGACCCAGTTCTCAGAACTAGCGACACTATTATGGTGTGCAAGCTGAGCAAGAGCATCTATGGGCTCAAGCAAGCATCACGCGTCTGGAATTGCACCATCGACAAGCATCTCAAGTCGATGGGGTTCAGACCAAGCTACGCGGACCCGTGCATTTACACAATGGGTGAAGGCAATTCGCGATGCATCGTATGTCTCTACGTGGACGACATGCTCATCGCCTGTCGACTAAAGGCGACCATCGCCGAGGTCAAGCGCGATATCGCGGAGAAGTTCAAGATAAAGGACCTCGGAGCAGCTCGGTTCATCCTCGGCATTGCGATCGACCACGACATCAAGGCCATGCGACTGAGCATTAACCAGCACGCGTACACGCTGTCGGTCATTGACCGTTTCGGCCAAGCAGACGCTAAACCAAGCCTGGTTCCGATTGACCCCAGCCTCCACCTGACTAAGGCCGACGAAGCTCAAACAGAGGAAGAGTTGGCAGAGATGGCATCCAAGCCGTACCGATCGCTCATCGGCAGTCTCATGTACTTGGCTTGCGGCACAAGACCCGACATCGCAGTTGCCGTTGCCAAGCTAAGCAGGTTCCTTGAAAACCCCGGTCCGAAGCATTGGACAGCTGGCATCAAGGTTATTCGCTACCTGATCAAGACCAAAGACATTGGTATTGTCTACGACGGCACCCAAGGCACCGCGTTCGTGGCCTACTCTGACTCCGACTGGGCTGGTGACCGCGACGACCGACGCTCTGTCAGTGGCCTCGCGCTCTTGCTGTGCGGAGCCCCAGTGACGTGGCGTGCATGCTTTCAGAAAACTGTGGCCCTCAGCTCAACTGAGGCAGAGTACATGGCTCTCAGCGACTGCGTCAAGGAATGCATTTGGATGCGTCTACTTCTCAAGGATCTCGGTGTTGCTCAAGACGCACCGACGGTGATCCATGAAGACAATCAAGGTGCAATCGCGTTAGCCATGAACGTTGGCTATCAAGCGCGCACCAAGCATATTGACATACGATATCATTTCATCCGCGAGAAGCTCATCGACAAGGTGATAAAGCTGGTATACATCGGGTCGAAGCTTCAAGTTGCAGACTTCCTCACCAAAGCGTTGTCGACGAAGGTTCTACGCTACCTGATGCAGCACTGCAACGTCAAGGTGGCGACTGGCGAAGACTTCGAGGCGAGTGGGGGTGTTGAGATAACGCTCGACAGTCTCGACTCGGCCATTGGAGAATACTACGCGACATCATCGGGCATGCGTTAGCCCCAAGCACGTGGCGCGAGCGAGTGCTGGGCGTGCAAGATCACCATTGATCCAAGGCCCGCGTCGTACGACCTGATTGGTCAGGATACGTAACGTCTCAACGTATGATTGGCCAATATTAGGTAAGTCGGTATCTGATTGGTCAGTGGGGACACTTCAACCAATCATGCCAGACAGTCATGCTTCAGCTCTTCGGCACCGTGTTAGTTCGCTTGGAGGCATCGCTGAGGCACACAGAGGGTATATTCATGACCTACGTGTTCTAGCGAAGCAGCTGAGTGTGTCAGGGAACAGATAACTCAAAGACTCTCACTTTCAGATCCTCCATCTACTGCACACCCGCCTCCGCCGCTTTGCTCCACAACAACACCTCCTGCCGTCGAGTGAACATCAAACACTGCAAGATACGCCGCATTCTTACTTCCGCTGCTCTGTCGTGGCGGCGTCCAGTATCACAGCAGCCTCTCTCGGTTAAGCCTCGCCACATTACACGTACGTGATGGTGCTGGTCGAGTACTTGCAGAGCGAGCCCGAGGGACCAGCGCCAATGATGTCGGGCTCACCCGACGTGACGCCCTTGGACCACTGGCAGATGGGGATCTTGGAGTTGCCCTTGATCTTGATGTTGGAGAGCGTGGCCTGGTCGTTGTAGTTCTGGTTGACCGTCACGATGCTCTTCTTCGGGTTCACGGCGTACACATTGGTGACCGAGACCTTGCGCTGCTTCTGACTCTTGCAGCTGCCGCATGAGCGGTAGAGCTTGCCGAAGTCCTGTGCGTAGAAACCCTCGATCTGCACCGTTCCCATGCCGTTGTGCTGGATGAGCTTGTCGTCGCCGTAGCGCGCGCCGCCGCCGATCACCTTGGCCACGCTCGACGCCGAACCTCCCTTGATGGACAGCGCGTCCTCGCACACGTCGTCCCACCAGACGTTCTGGATCGTGCAGCCGCCGTCCTCGCAGTGCACGCCCTCCATCTGGTTCTTGCCGATGATGACATTCTTGAGGATGGCGCCAGGCTCGACGAGGAACACGGCCGTGTTCTTGCCGCTCTCCTTGCTGCCGCCGCACTTGATGTCCGACCGCTCGTACGTCTTCATGCCGCCGTCGAACGGCTTGCCGGCCTTGACGGTGTATGGCTCGCTGAACTTGACGGAGCCCTGGCTCGTGGGCCACGCGCCGGTCGGCATAGCGGCGGCTTCGGAGCGCATGGACTCGGCGTTGGCGAGCGCGGCGGCCGAGGCGAGCGCGAGTGTGGCAACAGAGATGGCGTTGACCATGATGACGGCGATTGAGGGAGGTGGTGGTGAGTGTTGTCGAATTGACGGACTTGCTGTTGTCGAGCAAATTGGAGAATGAAGTGGTCGTTGGAGCTCCAAAACGAGATCGACGTGACGGATGGAGCACAAAGGCTGACCGACGTGAAGGACACGATGAATGTGTTGACACGATTTGAAGTTCTAATCGACGAGCGGGTGTGGCCTATTGGATAGCAGCGCGGAATGCGTGTCTGAACGACAGCATCAGTCTGATGGTGCTCATTACGGTAATTGCATTGATTAGACGATCTACACAGCACCTGGACGAAGCGCGGAGCGTTTGATGGTGAGCGTCAAGTGCAGTGGCGATGTCTAGTCTAGAGCGCGCGCACAGCCACGCGTTCGCGCCGTTCTTGCTCTCCAGATGGAGCACTAGAGATTTGTCAGTGCCTCCACAAGTGTGCAATAATAGCGTGGGTTCGCTCTTGCGTCGTCGGCGATGCGATGGGAACGACGCGCTCGCACGCAGCGAACAGCGGTTTGCACGTGTCCACGTCTCCCGCTGTTCGAGACTCGGACAGCAGTGACACCTGTAATCTAACGTATCGTCGCGCGTTGCCGTTAGCAAATCCTCTTGCAGCTGTCCAAATCCCATGATCGATGCATCTGGAAAGGTAGCCGAATCATAGTTATGCAGCGAGACAGAGTGTTCGTGTCGGACGGAGCAATGTCTGAGCATGAGACGGTTGATTCTAACGACCGGCGACACTGTAGAGTGCACAAATCCGTCGCCAGAGCGTCTGGAGTGTTTTGCGTTCTCAAACAGAACCAGATCCGACTAAAGATTCGTTTCAATTTCGCGCAAAATAATCGATTCGGATTAAACGTTGAAGCGATCACATGAGACGAACACCGCGATGTGTCAGTCGAATCAAGTGGTGCAGTAGCCGGTCCATAGTTGCCGCAGCGATTTGTTGCATCTGGTTCAAAACCGCCTGACCGTGTCCTGGCACGTTGCGGCTGACATCTCGAGCGATTTGCTTAGATCTAAGTGAGGTGATCGCCCATGTATTGAAAACGTTGTGTTGCGAACGCCATGACAAGCCAGTGGTGACTGCTACTGTGAACGAACATTCAGAGCGAACCTCTGGTACGTCAGCCGTAAACGATGTGCCAGGACACGCTCTGTCGCGTTAGAATCTGATTCAACAGATCGCTGCGGCAACTATGGACCGGCTACTGCACCACTTGATTCGACTGACACATCGCGGTGTTCGTCTCATGTGATCGCTTCAACGTTTAATCCGAATCGATTATTTTGCGCGAAATTGAAACGAATCTTTAGTCGGATCTGGTTCTGTTTGAGAACGCAAAACACTCCAGACGCTCTGGCGACGGATTTGTGCACTCTACAGTGTCGCCGGTCGTTAGAATCAACCGTCTCATGCTCAGACATTGCTCCGTCCGACACGAACACTCTGTCTCGCTGCATAACTATGATTCGGCTACCTTTCCAGATGCATCGATCATGGGATTTGGACAGCTGCAAGAGGATTTGCTAACGGCAACGCGCGACGATACGTTAGATTACAGGTGTCACTGCTGTCCGAGTCTCGAACAGCGGGAGACGTGGACACGTGCAAACCGCTGTTCGCTGCGTGCGAGCGCGTCGTTCCCATCGCATCGCCGACGACGCAAGAGCGAACCCACGCTATTATTGCACACTTGTGGAGGCACTGACAAATCTCTAGTGCTCCATCTGGAGAGCAAGAACGGCGCGAACGCGTGGCTGTGCGCGCGCTCTAGACTAGACATCGCCACTGCACTTGACGCTCACCATCAAACGCTCCGCGCTTCGTCCAGGTGCTGTGTAGATCGTCTAATCAATGCAATTACCGTAATGAGCACCATCAGACTGATGCTGTCGTTCAGACACGCATTCCGCGCTGCTATCCAATAGGCCACACCCGCTCGTCGATTAGAACTTCAAATCGTGTCAACACATTCATCGTGTCCTTCACGTCGGTCAGCCTTTGTGCTCCATCCGTCACGTCGATCTCGTTTTGGAGCTCCAACGACCACTTCATTCTCCAATTTGCTCGACAACAGCAAGTCCGTCAATTCGACAACACTCACCACCACCTCCCTCAATCGCCGTCATCATGGTCAACGCCATCTCTGTTGCCACACTCGCGCTCGCCTCGGCCGCCGCGCTCGCCAACGCCGAGTCCATGCGCTCCGAAGCCGCCGCTATGCCGACCGGCGCGTGGCCCACGAGCCAGGGCTCCGTCAAGTTCAGCGAGCCATACACCGTCAAGGCCGGCAAGCCGTTCGACGGCGGCATGAAGACGTACGAGCGGTCGGACATCAAGTGCGGCGGCAGCAAGGAGAGCGGCAAGAACACGGCCGTGTTCCTCGTCGAGCCTGGCGCCATCCTCAAGAATGTCATCATCGGCAAGAACCAGATGGAGGGCGTGCACTGCGAGGACGGCGGCTGCACGATCCAGAACGTCTGGTGGGACGACGTGTGCGAGGACGCGCTGTCCATCAAGGGAGGTTCGGCGTCGAGCGTGGCCAAGGTGATCGGCGGCGGCGCGCGCTACGGCGACGACAAGCTCATCCAGCACAACGGCATGGGAACGGTGCAGATCGAGGGTTTCTACGCACAGGACTTCGGCAAGCTCTACCGCTCATGCGGCAGCTGCAAGAGTCAGAAGCAGCGCAAGGTCTCGGTCACCAATGTGTACGCCGTGAACCCGAAGAAGAGCATCGTGACGGTCAACCAGAACTACAACGACCAGGCCACGCTCTCCAACATCAAGATCAAGGGCAACTCCAAGATCCCCATCTGCCAGTGGTCCAAGGGCGTCACGTCGGGTGAGCCCGACATCATTGGCGCTGGTCCCTCGGGCTCGCTCTGCAAGTACTCGACCAGCACCATCACGTACGTGTAATGTGGCGAGGCTTAACCGAGAGAGGCTGCTGTGATACTGGACGCCGCCACGACAGAGCAGCGGAAGTAAGAATGCGGCGTATCTTGCAGTGTTTGATGTTCACTCGACGGCAAGAGGGCGGTAGGTTATCGGATTTCCTGATGCTATGGCTTTCGACTTTGCCCTTACATATCGTTAAACAACAAGAAGTCTGTGGCTCCGAGAGAGAAAGAGCGCTCTACTGGTTCTTTGTGTGTGCATGACATTATTCTTTTCTCCCCATCCGTGCGGTCAAAACCGCAAGAAGAGACCTCGGAATCTCGACGATCCGATGCATGGGTGATCGTTCCGGATGCACAAGATGCAGAAGTCGTTGTAGTTCGTGTTGAAGAAGGACAAGAAGCATGAAATTCGTGCCTCAACAGCGAGAGCGGTGCTGGCGCAGTCGCACTACAAATTCAAGACGTTGCTAAAGTTCAAGCTGGAAATGTCGGCGGGTGTGTGGTCGTATATGAAGAAGAGTACACACCCAAGACCTGCTGCAGCTGCGGTGGGATCAAAGACGGACGCTCCCGTTGTCATTCCTGACTTCACTTCGACTGCCACACCACTCTCGGCGGTCCCAAATTAGCCAGACTGTTTGTTCCTGTCAGCCATTCTTCTGCGGATACACTGTCGCCCGTTGGCCGAGATATTTGCCAGGTTCTCCGCCATGCTCCAGAGCGCTGTGATCCGCCACGAGTATGAGTTCAAAGGCCACAACGCCGTGCTCAATGCCGTGTGCTACAATCGCCACCAGGACTGCTTCGTATCGGCGGACGACTCGTCGTTACGGCTCTGGGCCGCCGCTCGACCCAGCGGAGACGGCGGCCAGCAGCGCCACGTGAGTCTGCCGCCACGCACGACCAACTTCATCCAGGCCATCGAGTATGTCGACTCACGGCAGATGTACGTGGCGTCGGCGCTCGACGGCACCCTGCGACTTTACGATCACAATCTGAACGAGCTGGCAGCGATCTTCACGGGCCGCGCCGCCATCCTGTCGCTGGTCTTTGACAGCAAGCACAGCCGCCTTTTGACTGGCGGTGTCGACGGTTGTGGCGCGTGGCAGGTGCGGGGGAAGCCACTCGCTGTCGCCGAGGGGCCACTCAATCCGCAGTACGAGTTCTCGCCACTGCCCAAGTTCTTCCACGGTCACGGTGGCTGGAGTGCGGACAAGCCCACCGCGTCGACAGCCAGCGTGAAGTCTCCATCATCACCAGCGAGTCGAATCGGAAGTAATGCGTCGACGGCTCTACAGCACCAGAACGCCGTGTGGGTGCGCAGTGTGCAGCTCAACTCGGACAAGAGCCGCTTGTACGCACAGAGTCTGCAGTGTATTGATGTCTTTGGTGCCGCGGACGGCCAATTCCTCGAGCGGTACGCCGACCTGTTCCCTGCTGAGCACGGCGCCATCACGGCCTTCGTTGTCCACGAGCGCTCGCAGTACATCGTGGTTGGTAGCATGGACGGCGCCATTTTTGTGCTGTCGCTGCACCCGACATCGGTTGTCCACGCCTTCAAAGACCACACAACAACCGTCACGAGCCTCGCCGTGCACGCGTCGTCCAGCCTCATCGTGTCGAGCTCACTGGACGGCACTATGAGGCTTTGGGACCTCGAGACACGCCGCCAGGTGCATCGGTTGGACCTTGGACAGCCCGTCCAGGCGCTGCAGCTTCTCGCGCCTCTCGCGAACCCGTGCCGCTTTTACTGCCGCGTTCGCAGCTCAGTCAGGATTTTCCGCATACACTCGACCATCAAGGAGCACATGGCCTGCCTCGCTCCTATCAGCATTCTGACTCGCATCATCTTCCCGTCGCTGGTCACACCCGGTGCAAGCGCTGACGGTGAGCACACGGATCGCCACGGGAATCGACGACCTGATCATTCAGCACCCGGGATATTCAGAGCAGACAGCGACGACGGTAGTGATGACGACGACGACGACGACGACGACTCTGTCGACCGTAACAGCCAGCAGCTGATCGTCGCCGCTGGAACGGACAAGACGATCCGCGTCTTCGCCGGCCACACGGCCAACGAAGCGCCGAGCTTCACGTGGATCCCCGAAGAGAATGCACTCGACCTGATCGGCTTCGCCTTCCACCCCATCGCCCGCCGCCTTTTTCTGCTGCTTGAAAGCCAGCGGCTACTCATCGTCGACGCCTCCGCGCAGTGGCAGCAACCCGAAGACGACGGCAGCAAACGCCGGAGTGTCGAGCGAGTCGTCAACTTTGGAATGCCAGCCCCGATGACCAAGCTGGCAGGCGCTCCAAATATTTCAACCAAAGGAGATGCAGGATCACAGCGGGACGGCCCGCTACCACCGCCACGACCGCCACAACCACAGCCACATCCACAACCACAGCCACATCCACAACCACAGCCACATCCACACCCGCACCAGCCAAGTCAAAGCGACCGTGGTTCAGGAAAAGAAGGGAGGCGAACCAGCATCGCCCGCAATCCAGGACGTTCAAACAGCCGAACGGCTGTCGACCAACGTGACAGTTCTGTGGTGGAGCACTGGAACATGCGCGGCGCTCTCAAGTGCATTTCAGTTTGCCACTTCCCGCCCGTGTTTCACGCCGCGACTCCGCTTGGAGAGCTGACATCGATAGCAGCAGACGAAGACGCGCCAAAATCCAAGTGGTTCAGCCGCGTTCGGCGGCAAGGGACCTCGTCTCTGGCCAAGGAGCTCCGGAAAACCGAAGCCGCTGCTCGGCAAAAGCCAGCGCGGCGCCGCGGCGCGCTCGTGAAATCTGACTGGGAGTGGGTCGTGTGCGGCACGGAACTCGGCCATCTGCTGTTCTGGCACACGGGACTGGGCGACAACGGCACGCGCGAGGCCATCAGTCTTGACGCGCACGACTCGACAGTGGTGGCAGTGGCGACGTCTGTTTCATCACCGCTTCTTGCGAGCCTGGACGAGGACAAGCACGTCAACCTGTGGCAGCTGCAGCCAACGCTCGCGCTGCGCCATTTGCTCGACCTGAATGAGAAACCGACCTGCTTTGTGTTGTCACCGCGTTCGGAGCTGCTGCTCGCGGGCTTCGAGGACGGCACTGTAACGCTCACGGACGCGAGCGACTTGGACGCCGTCGAGACGTTCACGGGCGACGAGAACCACTTCGCCATGGTCAGCGCTGGCGACTTCCTGGACGAGAAGGCCGTCGTGCTGACCGCGAGCGTCGACGCCATCGTCAAGATCTGGGACCAGCAGAAGATTTTACTGCGCCAGGTCACAATCTCATCGGCGCTCACAAGTCTATGCTTCATGAACCAGCACGGCGACGTGATGGCCGGCTTGCCCGCTGGCATCTTCGTCATCTCGCGAAATGACGTCCTGCCCGAGAAATTGCTCGATTCACCCACGTCACCTTCAGGCGGATCGCGCAAACGAAAGCCCAGAATGCGACGCCCCAACAGAGACGCGGTATCTTCAGCAACATCCAAGCCGCGCCAGCAACGCGAAGTCTCGCCCTCTCGATCTACTCCAGCTGCCACAGAAGCAATCAAATCCGCCGAAGGCTGCCTGAGCTCTGGTGCGACGAGCGAAAACTCAGGTGTCCTCGATGAAACGCCGCTGACGCCGCACCGACGACCACTGGCCGTTCGCTTTGACGCACTGGCCGCGCGCGTCAACGACCGAGCGCTGGCAGCAGCCTGCATGCAGCACGCTCCAGTGCTTCGTCCTCTGCCCGCCGTTAGACGTGCTAACACGCTCCAGCAGCAGGATGATCTCGACGCGAAGGAGGATGGATTGCGGCTCACAGACCCGACAGCCCTTTTCCCATCCATTCCATCGGTAAGCCATCTAACGGTGCACAGAATTCGCGGAAACGGTGGACGTTGGTCTGATGTATTATTCCCCGCAAGCCTCGTCCGTCCGACGACACAGCTACGGCTGCCGTGACGACAGATGAAGACTGGCGCGAACACCTCTTGTACGGACTCTTTTTGAGTTGTTCTTGGTTCGATAAGTCACTGTTTGTGTCGCGTTGCCAGGCCGGTCGCACCATGGCAGCGCCGCGTTCAGCCGTCTCCATCCACCCGTCTTCACCTGCAAAGCTGGTCGCCAGCAATTCAAAGTCTCGGGCCAAGTCGTAGCTCGCGCCACCGACCAATCGCGAGCGAGTCCCCCAATCAACTCGCCGCGGGCGACGGTACGAACGATTTGGACGACTTCGCCTCGGGGAGCAGTCGTCTCAGCGTCGGCAGCTGGACGAGCTCTTCGCCACCACCAGTGGTGTACTGCAAGCACCAGGGGCCAGTGCCTCCGAAGGAGAAGACGCCTCGCAAGCTCTGGAACGCTCTCGGTGGAGAAGACCGTCGGCTCATTGCTCTGCAGCGCAACCTCCCGCTGTCTTGAGTCCAGTGCATCCCCCTGTCTACGGACGCGCCAGCCACGCCACCGCAGTCGCTACCGCCACCATTCGCCAAATCAGCATCGCCTCTGCTGTCTGTTCCGCACCGCTGCACCCGCACCGCGCTGTCATCACGCGCAATGTGTCGATGTGGTCGTTCCAGTAGCCGGAGAGCGTCTTGGCCGGGTCGAAGTACTGGTCTTGCGGAGTGTACACGCCGTCGCACTGTTCGTAGAGCGCGTCGATGAGCGATTGACACTTGGACGGGCACGTGAAGGACGTCGGCGAACACCCAAGGCATGAGCCATATGTCGAACCATTGCCTTCGGCTGCGAGCTGCTCGGCAGCATAGCCGCAAGGTGCCCACGAATTGCCTTCGGGTGATGGGTTCGGAAACGACTTTGTAGCTTGGACGTCCTCTGCAGCAACAAACAGCGCCACTGCGCCAAGGACGAACCCGACGTTGCTCTTCATCGCTTTTGCTGACAGGAATCCCAACGACAACTGGCTCAATTGGTTGTTGACGAGGATCGACCGATCCGTGCTGAGAACGCCAAGACGATCCGACTATAATTAGCCGCAAATGGCTACAACGAAGGTCCTGAAAAGCAAAGCGAACGTATATTTGTCCGTGCGTCGCAGGACCGGACCATCGGATCAACCACGCTGAGGCAATCATCAGCACCTCACCAACAGCACACGACGTTGTCGCGCCTTGGAGTCGCTCGCCGCTCGACTGCCTGCTTGTCTAGTAGCTTCGGCCCCACAGCACCCAGCACTTGGCCGGCTTCCCGCTGATGATGCACTTGACTCCCTCCGCCACCGGCTCCTCGTTGTAGGCGTACGGGATGCAAAGCGTCTTGGCGGCAGCGCTGGTCGCCGTGTTCTCGGCCTCCTCTTCGAGACCCATCAGTGCCAGCGACTCCTCGCGGCTCTTGGTCTTGACAGCTTCTTCCCACTCCGTCTCATTGCAGAATGGGGTCAGAACCATGCAGCCATCCTGGAGAGCAGGGACAAAGTCCTTCCACTCCGTCACCTTGCGGATGTGGCCATCGCGCTGCACACGGGCACGCTCCAGCATCTCCTGCTGGATCTGCTCAAGGAATGCCGGGATGCGTACCGCGAGGTCGGCGATAGGAATGTCCTCCTTTGCACCGTTGTCACGGCGAACCACGCGCACCTGCTTCTTGGCAATATCCTTGGGGCCGAGCTCAAAGCGAAGTGGGACGCCCTTGAGTTCCCAGTGGTTGTACTTCCAGCCGGGAGTGTACCCGCGGCGCTTGTCCGACTCCACGCGCACGCCAGCCTTCGCCAGCACATCGACAATCTCGTCCACATTCTTGTAGATCTCGTCGATCTCGTCCTTGTCCTTGAACACGATCGGAATGACAACAGCCTGCACCGGCGCCACGCGAGGAGGCAACACGAGGCCCTTGTCGTCGCCGTGCACCATGATCATCACACCGAGCGAACGCGTCGTGAAGCCCCACGAGTTCTGCCACGGGATCAGTTTCTTGCCGTCCTCGTACTCGGCCGAGATGCCAAACATCTTGCCAAAGTTCTGGCCGAGCTGGTGGGACGTCGCCGCCTGAATGCCACGACCCGTCGAGGGAATGAAGCCTTCAATAGTCGTCGTGTAGTCAGCGCCGGCGAACTTCTCCTTCTCCGTCTTGACGCCCTTGATCATCGGGACAGCAAGAAGCTCTTCGTAGGCGCCGGCGTAGAAGTCGAGGATCTGACGCACCTCCGTGTCAGCTTCTTCCTTCGTGGCGTGCGCAGTGTGGCCCTCCTGCCACAGGAACTCGCGCGTGCGGATGAACGGCGTAGGGTTCTTGAACTCCCAGCGGACGACGTTGTTCCACTGGTTGAGCTTCAGAGGCAGGTCGCGGTGGCTACGAATCCAGTTCTTGAACGCCGGGTACATGATAGTCTCACTCGTGGGGCGGATCGCGATCGGGTCCTTCATGTCCGAGCTGCCCGACTTGGTGACCCAGGCCACCTCGGGAGCGAAGCCCTCCAGGTGCTCCTTCTCGCGCTCGAGCTTGTCCTTGGTGACAAAGATGGGGAAGTAGCAGTTCTTGACGCCGATCGACTTGAACTTGGCGTCCAGGAACCACTGCACGCGCTCCCAGATCTCGTACGAGTAGGGACGAAGGATGTAGCAGCCCGAGACGTCGTAGTAATCAATCATGCCCGACTTGGTGATGGCGTCCGTGTACCAGTCGGCGAAGTTGTCCTTCTTGGTGCACGACATGCCCTCGTTGGTCTTCTGCTCGCGCTTCTGCTCGACCGCGGCGGGCTTCTTGGCCGCCGCCGGCTTGGCCGCAGACGCCTCCTCCGTGACGGAAAAGTCCATGATGATCGGGTCGTGGTTGAAGTGCTTGACGAACGTGAGGATGTCGGCCGCCTTGATGGCGTACGTCATGTCGTTGCGTGCAGGGTGGCAGTTCACGAAGGTCGTGTCCACGAGGCGCTGGTCGAGCACGAGGCGCACCTCGTTGGCCGTGTCGTGCATGACGCAGAGCGGCGAGACAGACCCCTTGGTCACCTTGAGCTGGGCCGCGAGCACGTCCTCGCCGGCGAAGCGCAGGTTCCACTTCTTGCCGCCGATGCCGGCCTTCTGCAGCTTCTTGGCCAGCACCTTGGTGTCCACGACCGTGGACGTGGCGGCCGTCACGAGGAAGAGCCCCTCCTTCTTGTCCTTGAACACGAGGTTCTTGGTCGCCAGACCCTCCAGGTGACCGATCTCGGCGTCCACGTCCTCGACGGTCGGCAGCTCGCGGTGCGAGTGCGCCTCGAAGGCGATGGACAGCTGCTGCAGCGCCGCCGTGATCTCGACCTCGGCCATGGCGCTAGCTCCGGTGCTTCCGCGTAACTGGTCTTTCCCCTCCACCGACTTGGTAGAAATGCCCAGGTGGCTGCGCAAAGGAAAGCCCCCAGGCCACGCGGGTCGGCCACCCACGCCGATCCAGGTTTGACGGGTTTCTCACCGGCCATTATTATAAGATAATGTATGGCTCTGACCGGGTTTGATATTCAGAAAACCCACGACCTTCCGACCCGCGAATACCTACCCCAACATCAACCCATCGGATGAGGCAAGAGTGATGGTGGTTCTGCCACAAGATTTTGGACGGAAGCTCATCACTGTTCTAACCTGCACCGTCCCGCCGATATACGTACAGAAGACCAGCACTCTTCACCCTACGAAAGACGGTCATTGGATGATGGTAGAGTGATGGTCATTTCACAAGATTTTGCTCAGAAACCCATCATTCCATAACCTGCAACATCCCGCCGTCTGATGGAAGATCATCACTCCGCATCCCTGCGAAACTTGCTCCGAGCCGGTTCAAAGCGTTCAGCGCTGAACAGCCGAACTTTAGGCGAATTTAGTTGAGTGCCTGGCAAATCGGAAGAGGAGCAGCACCGCCACCACCAGGACAGCAGCAGCGACCAAGAGGTGACACTCGGCGACTCCGACAGCAGGACCGACGGTCGACCACCAGGCGCAGAGCGGAGGCGAAGCGGAGGCGACCAAGACCCTCTTCCCAAATCAGCAGCGGCATGCGGACGCAGCTTCTCGTGGCGGCCGCGGCGCTGGCGCTGGCGAGCTGGGGCTGCTCGGCAGACGACGTCGAGCGAGTCAACGGCCTCGACCGAGAGCACCTGCTGAGCGTGCTGGGCACGGTGCACGCCAACCCGGAGGTGCACGTGCACGGCGGCGAGCACACGTCCAAGGGCGAGCACTGCCTGCGCGAGTTCACGCGCGACATCCAGCCCGTGTGCGCGTCCAACGGCAAGAAGTACAGCAACATGAGCATCTTCGTGTACGAGCAGTGCCTGCAGAAGGCGCAGGAGGGCACCGAGATCGCGATCGTCGACATGGAGTTCTGCAAGGAGGCCGAGCTGGAGGACCTCGGCCAGCGCTAGCCGCGGCGATCGTGCGTGCGTGGTGGTCTGGCAGGCCATTTAGATGTGTTCATCGCGCCGTCGACGCAGGCGTACGTGTCGTGTCAGTCAGGTGATCGAGTAGGGTACCGTGTTTCGTGAATGAATAGACTTTCGGATGTGGTCCACATCATATTGTCGACGTCGACAACCTCGTGTCGAGAATGCAATTGTTGGCGTCTAAATTGAAGTTGCGCCACGTCGACTCCGCCGCGTCAACTCGACGTGGGGTCCGCGATGACGTCAAAAGTGGAAGAAGATCCGATGGCAGCGCTCTCGAGCCGCTCACTTCCGGACGCCCCCGCCCGCGGCCACAGACCCGCCGCCGAGCCATGCTGACCTCCTCCGCCGCCAAGCTGGCCGCCCGCCAGCTGCGCCCGCGCGGCGCGCGCTCGTTCGCGCTCTCGCAGCACATCGATGACTCGGCGCTGAGCAGCTTCTCGCTCAAGCTGTCGGACGAGCAGCGCGAGTTCCAGCACCTGGCGCGCAAGTTCGCGCGCGAGGAGATGATCCCGAAGGAGAAGCACTACGACCAGACGATGGAGTACCCGCAGGAGATCTTCGCCAAGGCCTGGGAGCTCGGGCTCGTCAACACGCATGTGCCGGAGAAGTACGGCGGGCTCGGGCTCGGCTCGCTCGACGGCGCCATCATCGGCGAGGAGCTCGCGTACGGCTGCACGGGCATGTCGACGGCCATGGAGGCCAACGGCCTGGCGGCCGCGCCGCTGCTCGTGGCCGCGAACGAGGCGCAGGCCAAGAAGTACCTCGGGTGGCTCGTGGAGGAGCCCATCCAGGCGGCGTACTGCGTGACGGAGCCCGGCGCTGGCTCGGACGTGGCCGGCGCCAAGACGACGGCCGTCAAGAAGGGCGACAAGTGGGTCATCAACGGCTCCAAGATGTGGATCACGAACGGCGGCGTGGCCAAGTGGTACTTCGTGCTGGCCAAGACGGACGCCGGCGCCAAGTCCGGATCGGCCTTCACGGGCTTCATCGTGGACGCCGACTCGCCCGGCATCACGGTCGGCCGCAAGGAGATCAACATCGGCCAGCGCTGCTCCGACACGCGCGGCGTCACGTTCGAGGACGTGGTCGTCCCTGAGGAGAACGTGCTCGGCGCGCCGGGCTACGGCTTCAAGATCGCCATGCAGGCGTTCGACATCACGCGTCCGCCAGTGGCGATCGGCGCCGTCGGCCTCGCGCGCCGCGCGTTCGACGAGGCGCGCAAGTACGCGCTGGAGCGCAAGACGTTCGGCACGTCGCTGGCGAACCACCAGGCGATCCAGTTCATCCTGGCGGACATGCTCACGGGCATTGAGGCCGGCCGCCACCTGACGTACAAGGCGGCGTACGAGATCGACTGCGGCCGCAAGAACACCATCTACGCGTCGATGGCCAAGCGGTTCGCGGGCGACCACGCCAACCAGTGCGCGACGGACGCCATCCAGGTGTTCGGCGGCGCCGGCTTCAACACCGAGTACCCCGTGGAGAAGCTCTTCCGCGACGCCAAGATCTACCAGATCTACGAGGGCACGTCGCAGATCCAGCGCATGATCGTGGCCAAGGAGCTGCTCTCGCGCGAGAACATGGACCCGTGAGGTGAGCCAAGCCGAGGAGAAGGTGAGGGTGAGGGCGAGAGAGCTAGGAGCCCTCGAGTAGTATGTACTTCAAGTAAACACGTTCGATGCACGACGTCGTGCTGTCCATGCGTGATTCCTTTGCATGACTCAGTCTGAGCAGCAGCAACACTCATGAGTGCAGTGATGGGGGAAAGCGCACTCTATTTTACTGTTTGTGCCCTATATACTACGCGCTGGCCGACGATCGCGTCGCCGACGACCACGTCCATGAGGAGCGCGCTGCTAGTTTCGCAGCCGCCCTGCTCTCCAATAGTACTCTATCTCCGCACTCGGCTCACCACTCGAACTCACGGTACTCCCACTCGGTCGGCGTCGGACTCGGCACCAGCGCCTGCTTCAACATCACATCATCTCCATCAGCGACGCGACACACCGCAACACGCCGCTCTCTTGCCCTCACCTTGACGTCGCGCGGGCTCTCGCGCTGCGCGTCTTCGCGGCGCTTGGACTCGGCCGCTGCGTCCTCGATCTGGTCCTGCAGCGCCGCGTTCTCGTCCTCGAGCCGCTGCTGCTCGCCCGTCGCCTGCAGCAGCTCGAACTGCTTCTCGAGCGTCGTCGCGAGCTCGCGCAGCTGCACCATGGCGACCTGTTGACCACCAAAGCATAGCATAAGCCATCCACCCTTTATAGCAATGAAGCAATGATAGTCACCGTACCTTTTTCCGCCGCACGAATCGCCGCTGGGCCTCGCGGTGCTTGGCCTTGCGCTCCTCGTCGGTCACGCGCCGGACGTTCGCAGGCTTGCGAGGCAGCTGCGCGACGCCGCCAGCTACAGACAGAGCCATCGACGGCGACAGCGGGTCCGCTCGCCGCGCCAGCGGCTTGGAGAAGTACTCGGACGGCGTCGTGGCGCTCGAGGACTCGCCCTGGCGCGCGCCGAACGTCGGGCTGTAGTGGCGGCCCATGGGGTCTTGGCCGCCGAACGGTGGGCGGTTCTCGTCGCGGGTGGGCGGCGGCGGCAGCGACGGGAATGGCGCGAAGACGAACGGCGGGTCGGCCTGCGGCGGCGGCGGTCTCGCGGCCGGCGGCTCGCTCCGCGCGTAGTCGTCGCCTCGGCTGTAGTAGAGCGGCGAGGGCGGCAGCGACTGCGGCTGCGGCTGGCGGTCCTCCTGGCCGAAGACGGCGGCGTCTCGCAGTGCGCTGAGCCCGCCGAACGCCGGCGGCGCCGCCTCGAGGCCGTGGCCGTTGGCGTCGGCGAAGGGCAGCGCTCCCCAACGCGAGGGCAGGTGATGAGGTGGAGGATGCTCCATCTGATATGATCGGGCCGGGCTGGTGGCCGGCTCGCTGGTCGTTCGGTGCGTCTCGAGGCGTCGGCGCCGGATGCGGTCACGGGGGGCCGCCGGGCTGCGCGCGTATGATGTGATTCGGATTTGCGGAGAGGCTCGCTGATCCGCGCTGTCGACGAGGTGAGACGGCTCGCCCACTCTGTCGCTCGACTCGATCGCGGCTCGGAGGTCCGCTTCAGTTCCGGTCAGCGAGCGAGAGACTGTCGATGACTGGATGCGTCGCAGGCAGCGCAGACGGCTGTCGAGACCGGGGAGCCGCCCGCATACAGCGCCGAAATCAACCGGCCTGCATGCACGCGCGCTGGATGAGACGCCCGCGGCCAGCTGCCCGTGTGCGAGGTGAGCCAGAGACGCGGGCCAGTCCAAAAACCCTGCCAGCGGTTGAATGTTGTCTGAACGCTTGTTTTACATTCGTCAGCGGATATAACTGTGACCAAAAATGACGTGAAATCCACAGGGCTCTCATAATTAATGTCACAGAAGGTTCCCTGTTTTCGCCAAGCGGCACGCGCGATTGGCCCGATTGGTCGAGCGACGGTGGCGGAGCAACATGTCGCGGCTGCGAGAGAGCGGGCGGCGTGTCCAAGAGAGGGCGATGACTGGAAGGAGGGGGCCGTTCCAAACACCGTCCACTGTCGCCGCCGAGCGCGAGCCTGGGTTCTCCTTCCAACCCAGCAGCCATCCGCCGCGAAGTTGTCCAGTCGACGGCGCAAGCAGAGCGATGCCAACGCGTCGTCACTGCATCGCGACGGCCACCGGCGCGGCCGTGACGAGTTCACTGGATTCCTGACCAGCGCACGCCGCAAGACGAGCCGCGGACTCCGACTCTCTCCAGTTAACGGGACGCACTGTTTACGAAAGCAAGTTGAACTGCATCAGCCCTGTGAATCAAAGGTTTTTGAGGTCTGGTGCGGGTGGTACACGACTGGTACACTCTCGCCCGCATGTGACAGACCAGGTCCCAGCGCCATCCGGGTCAACTCGACCGGCGTCTCTGCAACGCTGGGCCGGTCGCTCGCCGCCACTCGCTCAGCGAGACGGCAGCTCGCGATTCACATTCACGGCCGCGAGCGACTGAATGCGACTATCAACAATCTCGAGTGCCGAAAGAGTCGCGAGCGTCGAGGCTCTCTCGACGCAGTGCGACCGCACCGACGAGTGTCAGCTCATTGCGGGCCGTTCGCATTAAGAGAGCGAGGAGGACACGGTATTTGTGCGCGATCTTGGATCAGCAAGCGTCGTTAACACCGCTGCTGACTATTTGTCGCCACCATGGGAGGGGACCGAGCGGCGGCGTGATCCGACTGTTTGGGGACGATCACGATGCATCTTTCGTCGGAGCGGATGTGACTCAGCGAGAGTTGCAGATGACGGACTAATCAAATCGAAGGAGGAATAGGCTTGAGCTTGGACGCCTTTGTCGTCCTGTCCCCTCTCCCGGTCGCGGCTGTCACTGCTGCTGCTGCTGGTGTATAACGCACCAACCCTCGTGTCGATGCACGACTGGCCTCACTGGCGGCGCCGTTCCAGTCGTGGTGGACGTGCAATGGCGTAGCAATACCACCCCACTCTATGGCGTAAGAACCCCGCTTGATCTTTTGTCTGTCGCGAAAGCGCGACGACGAGAACGTTATGCTGGCGGCGAAACCAGCGCTGACGAAAGTCGCGTCGAGTGCCTTTTCCGAGCGTGTGTGCGCGTGCCTAAGCGTCCTGTGCCGACAATCACCCATCTATTCTGTCCGTGCGCGTTCCATCGCCGGTTGTACAGTCCAGACTGCGTCGGGTTTGCCACGTTCCATACTGTGCTGCACGGTGTTGTGTCGTGGCGTTGCTTGGACCGGTCGGGCGGTCGTGATCGTCGAACGACGTCGCCGCACCTCTTCGGGCTCCAACTTGTCGACCATGACACCTCTGCTGTACTACCGCATTCTATCGGATTGTTCTTCTTTGGCGAGGTTCTGCTTCACCGAGGTTCGCAAACGGCCAGGGAACGCGAACCGATCTTTACTCGAAGGACCAAACCATCCGCCAAGGATGGTGTGACACCCAGCCGACAGCGTGGTGATCTGTCGGACCGTGCTGGCGGGCAGCAAAACCACTTGGTCGCGCCGAAGCTTCTCGCTGCCAGAGTGGCGCGCAGAGCCACACAGACAGCGCATCGGTGGGGAGCGTGGCGTAACGCAGCCCATCGCCAGCCGAGGCCGCCGACGCCCACAAGTGGGTACCCATGTGCTGACTCCGAGATAGGGACCGGCCCGGCGCTGAACTGTACCCGCTTTTGGCGCGAGAATCATTCGAGTCAGTACTGAACCTCTGCCGCGAGGTTGGTGCTTTCGCGCAGCTGCGGTCGCCGACCTTATCCACCGAAGGCGGAAACGCTCCACCTTTTGTCGTTCGCCACCGCAAGCCATCACCGGCTCGGACCCGCACTCTTCCGCCTCGCTTCCTCGCGACGGACAACCGCCTGCGGCGCCGCCCGTGCCGCTCCGCTCACTCCACGGCCGCGACTGAGGGCTCCGCACCTCGCGCCTCGTTCGCGCCGCACCTGCGCCAGAGCAGGTACCCTCCATTCTCCCCCCAGCGCCAGCGTCCGCCCCCCGCGACAGCGTCCGCCCCCCTTGTGTGTCCGTGACTGCGACCACCATGGCGTACAAGGACCTCCTCACCGAGAACGCGCGTGTCATCGACGAGTTCCTGCAGGCGCAGTTCTTGTCGCCGGCGGCGTCGCCGTCGCTCTCGTCGAGCTGGCAGCGGTCGCCGCTGCCGGCCCCCACCAACGTCGTGAGCTTCACGCACCAGTTCGACACGACCGGCGCGCGCCGGTCCACGCGCACGAGCTGCCACGCCGTGCTCGCGTCGCTCGACGAGGCGCTGCAGGCGCTCAACACGGACGTGACGACCACGCTGCGGCGCGTCGAGAGCGAGCTGCTGGGGGCCGACCTGCTGCTGGACGCGCAGGTACTCGACACGCTGCAGCCGCGCACCAAGGAGTGCCAGCACGAGTACATCGGGCTCAAGCACCTCAAGTACCGGTCGCTCGCGGACGAGACCCACGCAGAGGAGTTCCTGCTGCTCGAGACTATGGGCAAGGGCGTGCACCCGCTCACGGGGATGCCCTTCGGCTTCAAGTTCGCTGCCTCGGTGGACCTGCCCGAGTGGGAGTTCGAGATCAACAGCTCCAACAGCCACCACGCCGGCATCCAGGTGCACCGCGGCATCGTGCACTCGCTGCTCATCCTCGTGTCCGAGACGACGCACCGCGGCATCCTCAAGATGCAGGTCTGGCTCGACGTGGACCTCACGCCGTGCGACGAGCCCTTCTACGGCGGCTTCTCGAGCCTGCACGACGCCTTCAGCCTCGCGATCCGCTACCGCCACGTGATCGAGAGCGCGTCCACGTCGGGCTTCACGTCAACGGCGCTGCAGTTCCTCCCCGCCGGGTCGGCTGGCGCATTCCGCGAGAAGAAGTGCCAGACGTGCGAGAAGAAACTCGGGCTCTTCAGCCGCAAGAAGCACCACCTGTGCGCCATCTGCGGGCTCTTCGTCTGCTCGAACTGCCTCACGCCCACCGACTTCAACACCTGGAAGCTCTGCGTGCACTGCTTCGAGCGCAACGAGCGGCTCGTCATGCGCACGCGCGTCTCGCGGCTCGCGTCCATCGGCGCCAACCTCAGCGGGCTCGTCACGCGCATCGCGCGCTCCTACAGTCGGCAGCGCGAGTCGGTCAACTTTGCGCACATGAACGACCGCGACGGTGTCGGCGGCGGCGAGCGCGGGTCCATGGTCGGCATGCTGCAGCGAGAGAACAGCAAGAACACGCGCTACAAGAGCTCGCTGCTGCGCATGACGGCGCTGCACAAGGCCAACAGCGGCCGCAGCGCGTACGAGACGATCATCGAGAACGAGGAGAGCGACCTGCGCGCCTCGCTCTTTGACGGCACCTCGGCCACCTTCCTGGCCAACCACTCGAGCAGCAAGAACGGCCCGCGCAGCCGCAGCGACGGCGACAAGGACAAGAAGAAGAGTCCGTACGAGATGACGACCCGCGCCAGCCTCCAGATGCAGATCGGCGCGTGCGAGTACATCAAGGCCGAGGACGACGAGCAGCCGGAGGGGCCAGACCTGTCTGCGTCGCTGCGAGTGCCCGGTCCGTCGGGCGGCCTGAACAGCACGCTGCGGATCAGCGAGCTGGGCAACAAGACGGTCATCTCGAACGTCAAGCGGCCGCCGAGCAGCAAGTTTCCGACGTGGAACCCGAGCGGGTCGACCAGCAAGCTCAAGCTGCTGGACGAGGACATCCACTCGCGGCTCTCGAGCACGGGCTCCACCTGGCGGTCCACGGGCGACTTCCGCGAGGACTTCAGCGCCAGCCACACGCGCGGGTCGACTATCGAGCTGAGCGCCAGCGACCTCCGTCTGTGATTTTTGCTCCACCCTTATGTATAACGGCTCCACCGCGCTCGAAGTTCACTGCGTCGTCGGCTTGGGTCGCCACACTCCGTTCCTTGGCATTGACTGTAGAGGTTGCACTGGTAGTGTGTCTTTGAATGGCTACCACTTCAACATGCTCATTTCAATAACGTATTTTGACCTATTCCAGAACCAATATTTTGGTGCGAATTCCGTATTTTTCCTCCCATGTCACTTTTTGGTTGGCGGGCGAAAAGTGCATCCAACGAGGTCAGCCAAAATGGGCAAGAAGAAGAGCGGGGGCGGCAAGGCCAAGGGCGACAAGGAGCTGAGCAAGGCGCAGCGCATCGAGGCCAAGAAGGCCAAGCAGGCGCAGAAGTCGCTCAAGAAGGACCGCAAGCAGAACGATGAGGAGGATATCGAGCTGCTGCTGCAGGAGTTCATGAAGAAGGACGCCGAGCGCACGGCCGTGACGGTCGAGCGCGTGGGGCAGCCGTCGCCGCGCGCCAACTTCACGATGTCGATGCTGCCGGCCGGCGACATGCTGCTCTTCGGCGGCGAGTACTTTGACGGCGCCGTCAACGAGTGCTTCAACGAACTGTTCCGCTGGAACTTGGACGCCATCTCCGCCAACGCCGAGACTGCAGCGATCGCGGACGAGGCGGAGGAGTCCAAGGACGAGGACGAGGACGAGCGACCGGCCGCGTGGAAGCAGATCTCGTCGCCGCACTCTCCGCCGCCGCGCTGCTCGCACCAGTCGGTCGTGTACCGCGATCATCTCTACGTCTTCGGCGGCGAGTTCGCTACGGCCGACCAGTTCCACCACTACCGGGTACCTTAATGCATATCAGCCGTTGGAGTTGTCACTTAGCGCACGACTGACGATGATCTGTTCGTATGGATAGGACTTTTGGCGGCTGGACCTCAAGACGAATGCGTGGGAGGCGTTGGACGACAAGGGCGGACCGTCCCCGCGAAGTGGCCACCGCATGGTCGTCTGGCGTAACTACCTCGTCGTGTTTGGCGGTTTCTACGAGGCAGCGCGCGAGACCAGGTGCGTGGTCTATCGTTGTGTGGTTTGGTTGCATTGGCTGGTCGATTCATCTTTGGCTTGCTTTTGTCTAGATGGTTCAACGACTTGTACCTGTTCAACTTTGCCGACATGAAGTGGAAGAAGTGTCAGTTCGCGCCGCACCGGCAGATGCCAGGACCCCGCAGTGGCTGTCAATTGGCCGTGCACCCGTCGAAGGATCTGATCTTCGTCTACGGCGGCTACGCCAAGGTCAAGAA
The DNA here is from genome assembly GCA_003413675.1 of Phytopythium vexans. Classification (NCBI taxonomy): domain Eukaryota; phylum Oomycota; class Peronosporomycetes; order Pythiales; family Pythiaceae; genus Phytopythium; species Phytopythium vexans. The sequence continues at coordinate 3,057,437 of QLOC01000001.1, read as the reverse complement.
CGTGGGCGAGAAGTCCGAGGGCAAGGTGTACGCGGACTTATGGGCTCTCAACATGGCTCCGGTGCTCAAACGTCAGGAGCCGACGTGGGAGAAGATGTCGCGCAAGGGCCAAGCGCCGAGTCCACGCAGCGGCGCCGCCGTGACCGTGCACAAGCAGCGCTTCATTCTGTTTGGCGGTGTGTTCGACGAGGAGAAGCGGCGCCACACGATGCAGTCAACCTTCTTCAACGACCTGTTCGTGTATGACATGGACCGCCGCCGATGGTTTGAGTTCAAGCTGCGAGGCAAGAAGAAGGACGGCGAGGGCAAGCGTCGTCGGAAGAAGAAAACGGCGAACGATGGTGAGGACGTGGACGCGCAAGATGACGATGATGACGACGAGGAGGAAGACGAGGTGGAGGACTTTGACCAGATGCTCGAGCGTCAGTTCGGCTACGTCGACGAGCACGGCAACATTGTGTACCTGGAGAACGAGGAGGACGAGGAAGAGAAGGAAGACGACGATCAAGCCGACGAGAGCAAGACAGCTCCACCGGCAGAGCTGCTTGATGAGGACGAGGAGTCCAAGGAAGAAGAGAAGGCGCCAGAGCCTGCTAGTGGAGACAAGGTCGCGTCAGGCGAGGACAAGAAAGCGGAGGACAAGTCGAAGGAAGAGGAGGAGGCGGACGAGCCGATCCCGGCGCCGTGTCCGCGTATCAACCCAGCGATCATCATCCGCGGCAGCACGTTGTACGTGTATGGAGGTGTCGTCGAAGATGGCGACCGCGAAATCACGCTGGACGACCTGTGGTCGCTGGATCTGAAGCGGCTGGACGAGTGGAAGTTGTTGCTGCCTGGCACAATGTCGGACCAAGTGTGGAAGGGCGAGGTGAGCGAGACGGAGGAGTCGTCGGACGGCGACGACGAGGACGACAGCGACGAAGAAGAAGAGGAGGACGAGGAGGAGGACGAGGAAGGCGACGTCGAAGCCAAGGAGCGCGAGAAGAAGAAGAAGAAGAACGCGCTGGCGGTTGAACGCGCCGTAGAAATGCTCGAGGAGAAGGACGAAGGCGAGGCCGAGGACGAGAAGGCGAAGGAGAAGAAGAAGAAGTCCAAGAAGAAGAGCAGCAGCAAGAACGACCGGCGCGCGATCCGTGCCGAGATGGAGAAGCTGCAGGAGCAGCTCGAGCTAGCGGACGCCAACCGCACGCCGCACATGGGCGAGAACCTGCGCGACTTCTTCGCGCGCACGTCCGAGTACTGGGCGACGCAGATTCTGGCCAAGCCGACGACGCAGGAGCGCCAGCTGAGCGTCAAGGAGATCAAGCGCGAGGGCTTTGCGATGGCCGAAGTGCGGTACAACGAGCTGTTACCAGGTGCGTTTTGTGTTTTGAGCTGGTGCTATTGACCTATGATGTTGCTGACTTGAATCTGATGTGGCGTAGTGCTGGAGCGGCTGAATGTGCTGGAACAGGAGCAGCGCGAGGCGGAGGAGCTGTACCAGAAGAAGAAGGGCAAGGACAAGAGCCGGCGAGGGTAGGCACGCGACTCAGGCAGCCACACACTAGCACATGTAGAAGAGCAAAATCTCACGGGTGGGCCGGGCCGAGTCGGCCGAGCTCGTGCCATTGTCTGCTATTTCGACTTTGGTGGACTGCAGGACGCGTCTACCGCGCGAAGATGCGATCGAACAGACCCTTGGGAGCGTCCGGCTCGAGGAACTTGAGCGGCCGGTCCTCGCCGAGGAAGCGTGCGACGGCGTCCTCGAACGCGACGGCGGCCTTGTCCTCGCGCGCCGTGATGACCGGCTGGCCCATGTTGGAGGACGTCAGCACAAACGGCGACTCGGGGACGACGCCCACGACGGGAAGTCCGAGCATCTCCTCAATGTCCTGATGTGCGGCAGGCAAATACGGAGCGTCAGCAGTGTTAGACTGTGTGTGGGACAGCTCAGCTTCTCAACTCTCGATGCAGCCTCACCTCGACCGACAGACAGTCGTCGTTCTTGACGCGGTTGGCGTCGTACCGGTTGACGAGCAGCCGCTGCCGCACGGGCTCGCGGCCCTCCTGCGCGCGCAGCGACTTGGACGCGATGAAGCCGATCATCTTGTCCGAGTCGCGGCAGGACGAGATCTCCGGGTTGGTCACCAGCACGGCGTCGTCGGCGAAGAACATGGCGTGGCGCGCGCCGGACTCGATGCCGGCGGGCGAGTCGCACAGGATGTAGTCGAACTCCTTGCGCAGCTCGTCCAGCACGCGCTCGACGCCGTCCTCGGTCAGCGCCTCCTTGTCGCGCGTCTGGCTCGCGGCCAGCAGCGACAGCCGCTCGAGCCGCTTGTCCTTGATGAGCGCCTGGTTCAGGCGGCAGTTGCCCTCGATCACGTGGATGAAGTCGAAGATGACGCGCCGCTCGCAGCCCAGGTGCAGGTCCAGGTTACGCAGGCCGATGTCGAAGTCGATGAGGCACGTGCGCAGGCCGCGCTGCGCCAGCCCGTAGCCCAGGCTCGCCGTCACGGTCGTCTTGCCAACGCCGCCCTTGCCCGACGTGATGACCACCACGCGGCCTTCGGGAGGCGCCGACCCGCCGGCGGACGTCGACAAGCCGCGGGCGGCCACGGCACGCGAGGTCAGGCAGCGCGCGGCCGAGCGCGACGACGCCAGGCGCGAGAGCGGCGGCATGGCGGATCGAAGCAGAGGAACGGCGGCGCTCGCGATCTCTGGGTGATGACGTCTAGCGGTTGGAGGTCAATCGCACTTTGCAGAGGAAGCGCGGTATCTGCTGAAACGAAGTGTACCCATGACATGGACACGATGAGCTGGACGGGTTGATGCTGTTCACGACGCAGGAACGGGAAGAGCGACGAGCAGCGAATTTGAGGCGTGGTGCTGTGGGCGAATGCCATCCGAAAAGGCAGCACAGAGCTGGTTGCCGATGTGGACAAGCGCTTTGACGTGCATCCCCAGCTACTGAAGGCAATGGGTGCAGAGATTTTTGGTGGCCAGACAGCGATCCTAGAAGCAAACCCACACAAGGTATAAAATTTGGCGGACATCCGTGCGGGCTGATCACGGCGATTGCTGAATGCAGTGAAATCTCCATGGACAGCGAAGCAGAGATAGAGGAGCACAAGCGTGCTCTCTTGGGTGCGGCGGAGAATGGCGACGCGGCGTTGGTCGAGACGCTGCTTAACGCGCATGGGAGTATTGAAGTGGTCGACGATAAATACCGCACCTCGTTGATTCTGGCTGCGGAGCACGGCCATATCGATTTGGTGCGGATTCTCGTTGGGCGAGGAGCAGATGTGAACAGACCAAGCTTTGACGGCACGTCGCTGACTGTTGCTGTTAAGAACAACCATGTCGAGGTGGCGCGGTTACTCATCGATCACGGGGCGGATGTAAACGAAAAGCGCTGGGTTAAAATATCGCCCGTAATGACTGCAGCTGGGTATGGGCTTACAGACATGGTGCACCTTCTTGTGGACGACGGAGCGGATGTTAACGCGGGTAGCTGGTCCACTAACACTCCTCTCTGTTGGGCTTTATTATCTGGCCACTCCGATATTGTGAGGTATTTGATTGACCATGGAGCAGATGTGAACAAAACGTTCAAGCCATCTAAAGAGGTGATTGATTATGCTGCTGAAAAAGGATATTCCGATTTTGTGGAGTATTTGGTCAAACGAGGAGCTAAAGTCAACATGGCGGACAAGTACAGCAAAACAGCACTCCATTTCGCGGCTTCTACGAAGTGTAACATTGACACTGTGCGTCTACTACTTGAACACAAAGCCAACGTGGATGCGGCAGATAGTTTTGGCTGGACGTCGCTGATGAGTGCAGCTAAGAACGACAACGCGGAGATTGTTTGCCTTCTCCTTAATTACGGTGCAGATGCTAACATCGTTGCTCGCAACAACACGACAGCATTATCGGTGGCAACCAGCCGGGGCTGCAATGGTGCCGCTCGGATCCTGATGAAGCAAGTTCAATACAAATCTCATCAGGAACTTCGTAAAGAGACACCCCTACAACCTGCCATAGCCATCAGTGCCTCGTTCTCCTGGGAGCTTTCGTCGTTTGATGCTGAGGTTGAGCAATTTGTCGATGCCGGTCATTTGGGTGCAGATTATTTGGGCAAATGGCTGGACACTCAAGTGGTCGTCACACTCTTTGTTTCGGATGCAGCCAATACCGAGTTGAGAATAAAGTCAATCTTTGGTGCACATTGCGCCATCCCAACGTCATCAAATTGTACGGCGCATGCACCTTTCGTCACCAGTGTTTCGTGTGTGAGTATGCTGCGAATGGATCGCTTCCGGAATATCTTGCGAGATGCGATGAAAACAACCGGACACCGTGGAAGTTCTTATATGAAGCAGCCCTTGGATTGGAGTACCTGCATGAGCGCAACATTGTCCATGGATCACTTCGAGGAAGCAACATATTGATTGGGAGTGATCACCTGGCCAAACTGGCCAACTTCGACTTGAGGACGTCATTACCCTCGTATTGTCTGGGCGAAATTGGAGACTTGGCACGGTGGGTGTCTCCAGAATATGTTCGTGGCGAAGAACCGTCCTTCGCATCAGACGTATTCTCCTTGGGCATGTGCGTTCTAGAAGCGGTGACTGGCAGAGTACCGATACCCTGCCAGCATGATGGATTCTACTGGAATTCCAAGTGGCCAGGTGAAGTAGTTCTGGATATCCGTGACATTATCAACGAGAACCAGCGTGAGCTGGTGTTAGCAATGTGTCGAACAAATCCGCTCGAGCGACTGAAGATCGAATTTGTGGTATCAAAACTGGAGATGTTCGCCGAGGAGGAAGCTGCTGCTCTTGTGGGATACGAGTGGCACCCGGAACGAGAGCCTCTCGTGGATATTAGCAAATTCAAAGATGGCGAAGTTGATCGATTGTGGCTCGAGGTAAAATTACGGGCTGGTCAGAGCAAAAACCGACTCCATAAGGACGTATGTGATGATCTGTGAACAGTTTACGACATTCTCAGTTCGTCTGCTTGCTCCTATTCGAATGCCAAGCTATTTCTTGATGTGCTGTACAAGTATCGAGCAGCCCTCGATGCGGTGTCGGGCCAAAATCGAGTCTATCGGTTGTCGGCTACTCGAGCGACCGTACAAAATATGCACGAGGTTCATCAACAGATTGGACGCTTGTTGGCGTTGTTGAATATCCGTGGCCCTGATCGTGGCAATCACGAAAGGTTGTGGAAACGGCATCACGTGGATCAAATTGAAATGTTCATCTCTCAAATATCACAAACGTGGTTGGTGCTGAACGAGCTCAAATCCGAAGACGATCGTATGACACTTCTTGCGTTTCTGCAGTCAGAGCTACACAACCACGATGCGCACTACACGACGGAGCAGCTCGAAGTTTTGCAGAAAGCATGCCATGATATTAAAGCCTTGTCGAAAGTCAACATTCGCACTGCTCCGGACTGGTTCATTCCTTGGTATGAGTTGGTGATGACCGATTCGACATGGTTGGGTGAAGGTGGATATGGTTCGGTATCGAAGGCTCGCTGGCTGGACTCGGTGGTTGTAGTTAAGAAGATGCTGGTAAAGGACAACCAAGACGCAGATCAGAAGCGCGAAATGCGACTCGTGTTCGAACGAGAGGTCGAGATTTGGTTCGGTTTGAGCCACCCGCACATTGTGCGGCTGTTCGGTGCGTGCCATGTCGGCACGCCGTTCTTCATGTGTGAATACGCTACGCAAGGAACTCTGGTCGAGTATTTGTCCAAGCACCCGACCGAAATGTGGACGAAGCTTCGGGAGACAGCACTTGGTGTCCAATGCTTGCACTCGCGTGGAATTGTGCATGGCGACCTGAAGGGGAACAACATCGTGATTGGCGGTGATGGAAATGCCAAGGTGACGGGTTTTGGTCTTAGCGGATTGGCGAATGACACGTCAACCATGGGACAAGTGAGTGGGGCTGTGCAATGGGTAGCTCCTGAATGCATTACCAATCGAGAGCCGCAAAGGCCGACATTAGCATCCGATGTGTATTCACTCGGCATGTGCATCATCGAGGCATTGCGCGTGGTGGGTAGTGAGGATATTCCAGCACCGTGGGGTAACCTGCCAAATGCTGCAGTGAAATATCACGCATGTACGGCGAAAAAGCTTCCAGTACGACCGCAACAGTGCAGTGACGATGCTTGGAAATTGGTTCTACGAATGTGCGCACACGACCCAGCATCTCGAATCCAAATCATGACGGTCGTTGACGAGCTCGAGAAACTCGCTTTGTACGGATACGGCGGCATGCAGCAACCACCAACTCGCGACGTGTCATTACCACTACGCTTCTTACAGACACCACGCCTGATATCGGAGACGATAGACATCATTGACAACGCAAGAAAGGGAGGTTGGACGAAGACAAGCGGACGATTTCGACGATTTCGACGATTGTTTTCACCGCTATTGCTTGGCTCTCGGCGCCGGCGTTCCTCGTTTCCTGCTCAGACAGAACGCGGTGGTAATGAATGCTTCGCGTTCATCCAACACGTTTATCGCCTCTTGTGGAGACGTATCAGTCGTATTTCACAGCTGCTCGTCAACCTTCGCGACTCTGATGTTGGGGTGTCCACGCAAAGAGACGAATTTTGCATCCTGGTTGAACATGCACGGAAGCGAACGATGAGTGCGCTCCAGTCCAGCGACTTCGACTCGCTTCTTGTCTATACGGAACTGTCGCTGGGTGGCTATGCACTTCATCGGCGACTAGACAAGTTCATGGCGGCCCACTTCATATCAACGGAGACAAGCGACAAGATTCACGATTGGAGAGGAAGTTGCACGGACTATTCAGCTTCTCAACCGAAGCAATCCTCGACAAAACGCGGCAGACACCTAGTTGAATAATGCACGAATTGCCAACATCTATTCGGAATCCCGTGCATCTTCCCCATTGATGTTGTCGTCCCCATCCATTTTGCGAACACAACGAATCAGTCAAGGGGCCGGTGCATTCGCCTTGTGTTGTGGCGTCCAGACTGCTTGCTGCGTTTCCACGGTCGTTGAGCCGATTGGTTGCATGGAACAATCGAACCACCGGTTTCCAAGTCGTTCACTGATTCTATGTGACCGGTCAAGCATGTGGACAGATTTGCTGAGGCGGATCCTCTTTAAGACGGCAACCAAAGATATCAATTCTAGTGTGTATACATTCATTGAGCTCGCGTCAGTCATCAACAGAACGCTCTTGCTGTATTATTTTCGCATATTTGCATGGACGCCACCAGACCAGACTGGACGCACTCACCGCCACCACATCCAACAGAACGTTTATACTGATGAGCCTCTAGGGTGTCGCCACATTACTCGCCCACCTTGGAGGCGGACGCAGACCAGGCCGCCGACTGGTAGAGCTCGTTGATGGCTTCAATGTCGCCGTCGCTCAGCTTCTTGCGCTGACCGATGCCCTCCGTTGTGGTCACGTCGCACACGGCCTCGGTGATGTCGACGCAGTCGTCCGTGTCGTCGTTCAGGTTGCAGAACGTTGTGCCCTTGGCCACGCAGTCGGACGAGGAGGCCGACCCGGAGCAGTAGTTGGGTTGGCAGAACCCGTAGCTCATCGGGTAGTGCATGATGCTGTCCATGTCGTAGGCGCCGCCGACGGCCACGTCGCGGATGGCCATCTCGGACCAGACGGACTGGTCGATGTCGTCCCAGAAGACGCCGATCGTGCGCTGCGGGTGCTGGTGCTCGTGGTACAGGCCGAGCGAGTGGCCGATCTCGTGCATGGCCGAGCCGTAGACCGTCTTGAGGTCGTCGTCCACCTCGAAGCAGCGGTCCGCCAGGTTCATGATCTGCGCGCCTTCGTCCGTGATGCCGATGCTCGAGTTGCAGTCGCGGCCCGACGACGGGTGCTTGAAGTCCACCCAGTTGGCGCACGAGTCGCAGTAGGACGACGACTCGGACTCGCACGTGGCCGTCGTCATGAAGCGCACGTTGGTCGAGGCCTCCACCTTGGTCATGGCCTCGTAAATGTACGACTTTTGCGTCGACGTGAACGCGTAGTCCTCGTTCAGCTGGTAGCACACGACGCCGCTGTCCCAGATGCGCGTCGTGGATACCACGGCGAGCGACAGCCGCCGGCCGTGGTCGGGCTCGCCCTGCGCCTGCGCGTGCGCGCGGTACAGCGTCTCCTCGTCGATCTTGTCCTGCAGCTTCTCGGTCGGGCACGACACCTGCGTCGCCTTGTCGTGCACGCGCTCGATCAGGTAGCAGCCCGCGCGGCCGTCCGAGCACGCCACGTACGAGTTCTCGCCGTAGTAGTGCATCGACCGGTGCTTGAGCGTCGCGCCGCTGATGTGGCAGTCGCGCTTCTTGGTCTTCTTGGCCGGCTCGGCCTGCGCGGCGACCACAACGTCCACGCTGTCGTCCTCGCTGTCGTCCTCGCTGTCGTTCTCATACTGAGCAGCGACGGCCGCGGCCTCGCCGTCCTCGGCGTGGTGCACGCGGATGCGGATGGTGGTCGCCTCGGCCGCCTCGGTCGCGGCCTCGACCGCCGCCCACACGGCGCACAGCGCGAGCGCGAGCAGTAGCCACGCCCTCATCGGCGCAGGCTGAGATATCGGTCCGCGGTGACCTCCGCACTCGAAAAGCGGCAATGGCCGGGCCGGGAGGAGGAGCCGCCGCGTGCCGCCGCAAGTGGAGGCGACGGAGGAAGCGGAGGATGCAGCGGAAGATGTCCGCGATCAAACAGCGGTCGGGGTTGGCGGTGCGAGAGTGCGGCCAGCGTAGAATCCGCTCGCTCCGCCGGTTCCGTCGGCTCGCCGCGAATGACTCTTCTGCGCCAAATACTTGAGCGTGATCGCTCGGTAGAAGCCGCGGGCCTTGAGCTCTGAACCGCCTTGCCAACTGGCGGGGCACTCACCCGCCGCTCACCCTCCTATCGTCGTCGTGGCGTTGGACTACGACGCTGGTCAGGTGCCATCACTGCCGTAAAGGCCGCGCGCATGGAGCCGTTCTCGCAGGCTCTTCCGGCATGGCCGCCTCTTTCGTTACCTGCCGGTGCGACGCCACGCACGAGTCCCAGCTGGGACGCAGCACCAAACGGCTCGCCGACACGTTTAAAACATCCTTCATACAGAACCCAGCATAAACGTCCGGATTAAAATCACGTCCGACCTCCGCCGAAAGAGTCAGAACCTCACCCTCGCGCCGGCCGACCCCAGGCGGCTGGTTCTCCGCCGCCAGCTGCCGCATGAGATGTTGGCGGATAGTTGGGAGGATATTTAGGACCGGCGAGGCGAGTCCTCATCCCATTGACCCACGCGGCTCCACCATCCCATCGGCGCCGTGCAGTAGTTAGCAACGGCCCTCCGCCTGCCGCTGCGCCGCCATCGACCGCTCGGCCGCGTCGCCCGCCTCTGCGCGCGCAGGATTCGCTCGTCGCCTTGTCATCGCCTCAACGACCGCGCAGGGCTTCTACCGGCGGTGTCGCAGCCGGCAGCTTGAGGAGCCTCACTATACCCACAACTTGAGCCTCACTAGGCACAGCTTGAGCCTCACTCGCGCCGTCCGCAGCTCCGGCCGCAGTTTCACAAGATGCAGGCGACCGCGGCGCTCGTGGCGCTGCTCGGCGCGGTGCTGGCGCTGCTCGCGCTCGGCGACTACACGTACCCCGAGTGCTCGGCCTCGGGCACGGGCTGCTGCGACTTTGGCACGGGCTCGATGCGCAACCGCGGCTACGTGGTCATCGAGGTGGACGGCGAGGCCATGATCGTCACGTGCAAGAGCGGCACGCTGCTCTGCGCGACGGGCAACCCGGGCAACACGGCCACCATGTCCACCCGCGAGAACGTCACCTGTCCAGGTAATGTGCATGTCATTCTGAATATGGTTACTGTATAACCAGCGCTGACTGTAACCTGACTGCGAACTGCAGACTTTGAGGAGCTGTTTGAGTCGCGCGCGAGCATCTCGTACCTGGAGGGCGTGTCGACGTCCAAGACAACGTCGGCGCCGGCCACGAGCACGAGCGACGACGACGAGTCCGGCCCGGGCACGGTCACGACGGCCGACGACTGAGCGGCGGTGCTTCGCAGTCCTCTCTCTCTCTCTAAATGTGCGTGTGTGTGCGTTCGTGTGCGTTCGTTCGTGCGTCGGTCGGCCCGCGCTACAGATGAATAAAGAGCCATTGTATTCGTCCTCCTCCTCCTCCTCCATGTCGGTCAGTAACTTCGTCATGCTTGACTCGGTCTCCGCAATACCACACGAGACTCGACACTTCAATGTCCATTATTCAAACTTGTACAGATCGCTACATACCTCACCACCACCACCGCCACCTCTATGGGCTAAGATACTCAAACCTCATCCTGTTACAGGCGACACTTCAAGGCCAAAATTCAAACTTGTACAGAACTCTTCATACCTCACACCGCCATGAGCCATGCTACACAATAGCCTCATCCTGTTAGCTGCCTCACTTCATGTGCATCATTCAAACTTGTACACAACTCTTCATACCCCATCACCTCCATGAGTCATTCGACTCGGTCGCCTCATCCTGCTCGAGTCGGCACCTCTTGTCCATCATACAACCTTGTACAACCCGCTTCATACCTCACAACACCGCCTCCATCTTGCTGCACCGATCTACTGCTCGCCTCCTTCCTCCGCTTTGCCATCCTGCTGATTCAGCAGCTCGCTGGTGCGCGTGAGCAGGCGGCGCGCGTCGTACTGCGCCGCAAAGTCGCGGCAGGCGACCAGCGAGTCCTCGTCCAGCTCGTCCAGCAGCGCGAGCAGCTCGCGCTCGCACAATCCCGCGAGCGCATTGAGCCCGAGCAGGCTGGCGCCGACGAACAGGTCCATCGTCTCGACCGGCCCGAGCCCGGCGCTCACGAGCGGGAAGCAGCCCGTGTAGATCCAGCGCAGCAGCCCCTTGAACGCCGCGAGCGACACACCGTCGCGCGGCATGTAGTGCAGCGGGATGGCGTGCCGCTTGCTCGAGTTCTCGTCCGCCTCCGGGTCTGCAGAACTGCTGCTGGTGTTGTTGCTGCTGCTTGTGGCTGCGGCGCTGCCCTCGCTAAAGCCGCCGAGGAACATGGTGCGGAAGTAGTCGACCTGCGAGAGCACGGCCTTGTGCGCCGGCAGCCGCTCCGCGTCTTCCTCCTCGGTCGCCGGCCATAGGAACTCGACGTCCGCGAGCTCCTCCGAGAGCACGGCCGCGTCCATGGCCGTCACGAACGGGTGCGTCGGCGCGCTCGCGTCCAGCGCCGGCCCGAGCCGCCGCTCCTGCCGCCACGAGTCCTGACACTCGACCGCCAGGTCCTCGCAGCACACGCGCTGCGCGAGCTCGCCCAGCGCGCGCTTCTTGTGCGCCGGCACCTCCAGCCGGTTCGTGTACAGGAACACGAGCAGCGCGCGGAACACGGCGGCGTCCACGTCCGCAAAGTCGTCGATGACCAGCATCTCTTCCTTGTCGCTGCTCGTCGGTGTGTAGGCGGCCGTCGCGCGCATCAAGCCCTTCAAGTACGCGCTCCTGGCGCCGACGATCGCTCGGTGGGCCTTCTCTCGCGCCGCGCCGCCGCCCACGGCGAACTCGACGTCGGCAAAGTCGCCGCGCTGCAGCACGAGGTCGAGCCGCAGCGAGTAGTGCGCGCCGCGCGGCGCGACGCACACGGCGCAGTGGTTGGCGCCGGCCGCCACGTGGGTCGCCACGTTGTCCTTGAGCCCGAGCACGGCCTGCGGGTTCACCGAGTGGCGCAGCTTGCCGTGGCCCAGCACGCCGAAGGCGTTCCACCCCCACGAGAACACGCGGCCGTCGCGCGCGAGCGCGAACGTCGAGTGGGCCGAGCACGCGACGCTGTCGATAACCACCTCGTCGTGCAGCAGCGACTCCTGCACGCGCGGGAAGAAGTAGTGCGCGCCGCGCTGCAGGTCGTCGAAGAGCTCGCCGCCGCCGTGCTGACCGTACTCGCTGTGGCCCCACGAGTACACGGCGCCTTCCTGCGTCACGGCCACACTGTGGTGGCTGCCGGCCGCGATCGAGACGACCGGAGCGCCGACGCGCACGGGCATGGGCAGCCACGCGATGTTGATGCCCGAGCCGAGCTGCCCGAGCACGCCGAGCCCCCAGGAGAAGCACGCGCCGGATTTGTCCGCGTCCAGCGGGTCCAGTCGCGCGCACGCGAGCGAGTGCTGCTGTCCGCAGGCCACGCGCGCGATCGCGAACTCGTCCAGCGCGCGCACGGGCTGGAAGTCGGCGGCGTTGCGTCTCGAGCCCGTGCCCAGCTGCCCGTTGTCGTTGTACCCGCAGGAGAACACTCGTCCGGCCGCGCTGACCGCCAGTGAGTGCGCGAAGCCCGCGGCGACCGACGTGACGACCACGTTGGCGAGCGCGGCGCTCGGCCGCGGCGTCGGCTCCGGCCGGCGGATGGTCTGCGTCTTGGCCTCGGCGCCGTCCGCGCCGTCGGTGCCGTCCGCGGCCTCGTACACGCGCATCGAGTCGCGCAGCAGCCGCGCCATGATGTTGTCGCTCATGTGGCCGCGTAGCGCCGCCGGGTCCATCGCCTCCTGCGCCATCGAGTCCTGCGCCATACCCGCGAGCGACACGGACGCGTGGTCGAAGGCGTCGTGCCGCACGAGGTGCCGCGCGGGCAGCAGCCCCCACATGAAGACCTGGCCCGAGTGCGACAGCGCTAGCGAGTGTGACTCGCCGCACGAGACCTGCGCGATGCGCTGGCCCTCGAGCGCCGCCACGCGCGTCGGCGCGCGCACCACGCGGTCGCCCGGCGGCGGCGACACGCCCAGCTGGCCCTCCTTGCCGCGGCCCCTACCCAGGACAGTGGAGGTTAGCATGGATGGATGTAAGTGGGTGTTAGCGGCGTTGGAGTGGGTGTTAACGGCGTGGGAGTGGAGGTTAACAGTTCAGGGAGGGGGTTGAACATGGAGGAAGGAGGGAAGGTTGCCCTTACCAGGCGAAGACGTCGCCGAACTCGTTGACGGCCAGGCTGTGCTGCTCGCCGGCCGAAAAGTCGACGATGACCTCGCCCGCGAGCGCGTCTACGCGGTGCTGCGTGTATGGGAGGGGGGGGAGAGAGCAAAGTAACAGTAAGAGAGAAGAGCATGAGGGATGGCAGCTTTGCACGGCCAAGGGAGGGGGGAAAAGAAGAGGACGCACCACGTCGTAGACGTCGCGTTCGGAACGGTCGAGCCCCAGCTGCTGCGCCGCGTTGTGGCCCCACGTGTAGAGCGCCATGGCGGGCGGCGGGAGCGACAGCAGCGGGCGGAGAAGCAGGCGGCCGAGTGGGTTGGTGATCAACACGAAGAGTTGTTTGCCTCTCTGCTGACGACGTAACCCCGCCACCGAGGTATCCACAACAGAAGACGCGAGAAGCTGCCCTCCTGTGACGTGTGAAAAGGGCCCAAATGAGTAACTCGTAACTAGTAACTCTCGAATGTAACCAATTCATAAAGGAACAGTGTGTTCCCTTTTTCACACGTCACACAAAACCACACTTCGTGCAAGAGTTACATGGACAGGGCAACTCAGAATCAGGTTTTAAGCTGATAAATATCTGAGCCAAAATGGCTCAGATCCGTTGCATTTTCGTAATTACTATAAAATAATTACAAGTAAAAAGGAACAGTGTGTATCATTTTTGCGTATCATTCTGTCGCATCTTGAATAGTAGTAAGTAGTTCAGTACTACTTTAATGTAACCCTTGAAGCCTTTTCATACATACACCACCGACTGACTGAAGTTGGCGAAGTCAGCTCGTCGACTAGGAAAATCAGGTGACCAGGATACTCGGCGGAGGTGCAAGATACTCGAGCCTGTGGGTTCACCAGCAAGCGTCCGGGTAAGATGCCGGATACGCCGCGAGCATGGCCCGACCGATCTGCTCGGTCAGGTTCAAACTAGCTGTTCGCCGCTGCACAGCCTTGGCTCTCCGCTGCCTAGGAGGGCCAAGGCGCTGGTGGTCGATCGTTAGACGGGCCATTCACACCACCATCCAGCGCGTGGTTGGTGAGAATGCGAACCCGACAATTGACTTGATGGTGGACTGGTACGCTTTCTCGACAGCCAGTCCACCAAGATGAGAAGGAGAACCGAGGTGTCGCTGAACTGCGAGAAACACGGAGCAAAAGAACTCGGAGCGCCGAGACGCCTGCAACTGCAACAGATTATGGTTGCCCAAGGCATGGAGGATCTGTTTGAGATTGCATGCCAATTCGCATGTTTGCTCGTAAGTAGGTATCGAATATCTCGGTACCGACGTTGGTCCACACATCTCGACACAGAGGAGAACAGACGCCGGGCAGCACCACCGCCAATGTGACGCGGCCGAATGCGCCAACGTCTCGGAGGATCAACCAGGCTCGCCCTCTCGCGCGACCGGATTGTAGCGAACCAGCTCTCTCGAGCCTCTCGACAAATGCTGGTAGCCGTTCCCGCGAACGTGGGTGATGATTTATGATGTTCCGGCGTCAACAAGCTCCCAAACTTCGTCGGCTATCCCGTCGCCGCTGCACTGAACCAGCGAGTGACCCAAAACCGTTTTCACTTTGGTCTCACCCAGTACGAGCCTCTCGCATGCTCCGAATACTTCAGACCGTCTAATCAAGCGTCTTTTAGGTTCACTTTCGCGTGCTTCCGGCGCCGACCTGTAGCTGCCGACGTGGGTAAACACACCTGCACCAGTGATTGCAGGCGAGTGTCCAGTGCTGCTGGACGCTGAGAACTTGTAAGACAACAGCATCTTCGTGCCTCTCGAATTGAGAGACGTGACGCAGCATTTCTTACACTCGGTATTGGACGAGTGAACCCAAAAATGTTGTGAACGGTTTTCTGTTGATGACGCGCCACATACTGAGCGCAAGTGAAACACACCGGTATATCAGATGACAATACCGGTATACTGCCAGGATTTTTCGTACCCATAGCTTTGTTCCTCCATCGCCCATCAAAGCCGGCTGGAGAAATGATGCAGGAGCTTCCTCCTGCGTTCGAACACCTCAGCTGAGCGGCGGACACAACCCAATTAGCGTCCTCGAGCTCAAGTCCCCGACCATCGAGAGTTGATCGGCGTGATGGTGCGCTCCAGTCCGCCGCTGCTCGCGGCCACCACGGTCTTGACTGCTCTCGCGGCTCCGTCCTTCGTGACCGCCGCCGAATTGCCCGAGACCGTCACGGCGCTCATCGACGACTCGGTAGACCCGTGCGAGGACTTCTACCAGTACGCGTGCGGCGCCTGGCTCGACTCGACGACCATCCCCGAGGACGAACAGGCGTGGGCATACTCGTTCTCGACCATCAAGGACAACATCGACGCGGTGCTCAAGGATGTGCTGTCCAATGGCGACAAACCCATCGTGGGAGACTTGTGGAAGTCGTGTATGGACCTCGACTCCATCAACGCTCTCGGCAGCGACCCGCTGCAGGACGCGCTGCAGAGGATCGCGGCGGCGGAGACGAACGAGGAGCTGTTCGAGTTGGCTGGAGAGTTCTCGCGAGTCGGCTCCAGCTTCATCACGGCCTTCTCGGTTAACGCCAACCCGAGCGACGCCACGGTGAACCAGCTGAGCGCCAGCTACGCTCCACTGACCATTGACGTGCAGTACTACGCCGACGACGCGCTGCTCGACCAGTACGCGCAGACGATGGTCGACTACGCGGCTGCGATCCTCGACTTGTCTGGCTGGTTCGACCTCCTTGACAATTCCGGCAGCATCTCCTACCCGACTGACGAGAGCGAGAGCGACAGCGGCGGCAACTATGCGCAGTACGTAAAGGATGACAGCTCGGACAGCTCGGCGACTGACGAGTCCACGCACAAGAATCACTTGCACCTCCGCATCCACCACAGTGACGACCGGCGCCGGCTCGGAGAGTCTGGGGATGAGCCCATTAACGCCAGCGTCGTACTGGATTTCGAGTACTCGCTGGTGAGCATCATGCTGCTCAGCGACGATCTCCCCGAGGGAGAACTGTACCTCCCCGTGACTCTCAAGGACGCCGTGGAGCTGTACCCGCTCTCAATCGGCTCCTTCCTCACTGGGATGGACCTGTACGAAGACGCCACGTCGCTCACTAACGACTCGGTGCTCGCGTTCTGGTCTCAAGCGTACTATGCAGAGGTGGAGAAGTTCGTCAACGAGCTGGACCTGCCGACGCTCAAGACGTACTTGGCATACACGTACATCAACTCGCAGGTCCCGTATCTTGGCGAAGACTTCCTGGATGCGAGCTTCGAGCTGTTCCAGCGTGCTCTCGTGGGCCAAGAGGTCAAGTCGGAGCGCGACGAGATCTGCATCTCCAAGCTCATCAAACTTGTGCCTGATCAGGTGGGCCTGTACTACTACGAGGCTCAATTCGGTCCTGATCAGGAGAAATTGGCCGAGGATCTTGTCGATCATCTCACGGCCGCCATGAAGACCCACATCGACGACGTCGAGTGGCTAGATGACGAAACGACCAAGCAGGCTCAGGACAAACTGTCCAAGATTGTGGACCTCATCGGTCACTCGAAGGAGGAGTCGACACTCGACGTAACGCTTGACCCGACCACTTTCTTCGCCAACGCTCAGTCCATCAATGATGCCAAGGCTCGCGACTATGCTTCCGAGGTTTACAACCCAGTGGACCGCACCAAGTGGCTGCTGAGCGCTGCGACAGTCAATGCGTACTACACACCGCTGGCCAACCAGATCGTGTTCCCTGCCGGCATCCTGCAGCCACCGATGTTCAACGCGAGCGCTCATCCGGCTCAAAACTACGGCTCCATCGGCATGGTCATCGGCCACGAGATCACGCACGGCTTCGACAGCTCGGGTCGCGAATACGACGGCAACGGCAACCATGTCGACTGGTGGTCGGAGAAGACGAGCGCTGCCTTCGATGAGCGTACCGACTGCTTCATCGAGCAGTACAATGCGTACGCAGTACCCGGCGAGAATGGCTCGACGATCGGCTATGTGAACGGTAACTTGACGGTGACCGAGAACATCGCCGACAATGGCGGCATCCGCGTAGCCTACGACGCCTTCGTCGATTACCTCGACAGTGGCGATGCCGTGATCCCGGATGGCGTGACCGACTACGATGACGACGACGCCGACAAGCTCTTCTTCTTGGCGTTCGCTCAGACATGGTGCGAGAAGGACCGTGACGCGTCGCTGGTGCAGCAGATCACGACCAACGAGCACTCGCCGACCCGTTGGCGCGTGAACGGCGCCGTCAGCAACTCGGACGCGTTCTCCAAAGTCTTCAACTGTCCGGCCACCGCCACGTTGAACCCGACCAACAAGTGTGTCATCTGGTAACCCTGGATGTTGACTACCATGTTGTACATACAATGTAATGAATGACATCATAATGAATGGCATCACTTGATTTGGAGTCTCTGCACTTTCGCCATTGTTCTTGATCTATCAGTTAGAAGACACTTCACGATCGCTCCACCTCTCGATCCTGTTCGATATTCAACAGCCGAATTTCTCCTCCAAAGCGCAAACAAAAGTCTGAGATAGCCCGCATCCGACAGTTGAGCGCTGACATCGGTTCGGCGTCCACAATTCTGGAGGCGACATCGTTTGTGGCGTCATGACCGCCTTACATCCTACCCTCTAGCGACTGGCAGCTTGGTCATACGAGCTTGTGATCATGAAGACAGCGCTGATGAAGCTGATGATTGAATAATGGATAGCGATGCTGATACGTAAATCATGTTTCGAATAGTCGAATCAATAGCGTAAATAGCAATATTTATTTATTGCACATTCAACCAATTATTTGTCACGCATCTTCCTGAATGCGAACTCGAAGCTCGCATTCACCGCCTTGCGCCGACGCCCACGTCCGATGCCGGCCGACCGCCGCCTCGCCGCCGTGCAGCGCCACCTCCTCGCCTCCTCTTCCTCCGCTTCCTCAATGCCTCCCTACCGCTCTCCCGTGACGTCGCACGTGCTCGACACGTCGCGCGGCCGCCCCGCCGCCCACATGCGCGTCGAGCTGCAGGCGCTCGAAGGCTCTTCGTCCGACGCCGAGCCGCTCTGGCGCACGGTCAGCGCAGGTGAGACCAACGCGGATGGCCGGGTCGAGACGCCGCTTGTTCCTGAAGGAGTCAACTTCACGGCTGGCACCTACCGCATGGTGTTCCACACCAAGGCATACTTTGAAGCTGTGGGGGTGACCGAGTTCTTCTACCCGCGCGTCGACGTCGCCTTCGTCGTGCAAGATCCGACGCAGCACTACCACGTGCCGCTGCTCATCAACCCGTTCGGCTACTCGACGTACCGCGGGAGCTGAGCTGCAGCCTGACGTGTTTTTCAAGCTATGTAGTCAGCCGCATCAACGAGCTCTATTGGACAGGTCAACACGGTTCTTGTGGCTTCCATGAAAGCTCTGTCTCCCTACTATCTGAACCGCCGTACCCCTAGAGTGTCATGTCCTCGTCGTCCAGTGCGGACATACCCGCCAGATCGTCCGGCAGCCGCGGGGCATCGTCGATCTCCGGGTCGGGGTCGTCAAAGTCGCTGAGTGCTGCACTCGAAGGGTCATTTGGTTGTTGCTTCCGCTGGTTCGCTCGCGCCTTGCCGTCTCGCTGAGGATCGGACTTTTTGACAGTCGCTACCTTTCCCACCGGCCGACGCGAGCTGGATGGCGGCGTCTTGGACCGCTTGACTGGCGACAGCTCCTGGTTGCTTCCCGATTTGTCGACAGTCGGCGTCTTCTCCAGGCTCGGGAGTTTCGATACCGGCTTCATGGACGGCTTCAATCGGTTTGATCGTGTCTGGTTTGGCAGTGATATATACGGTCGATCTGGGTTGCCCATCGCTGAAGAAGAGGTCGAAGCAACGAATGGGGGTGTGCTCGGCTTCGGTGGTGCCTTGGGCAGCAGCTGCTCGTAGTAGGTGAGTTCACTCTTGGCAGTGGCTGATTCCATCGCGACAGCCTGCTTCGTGGTGGTCACCAGAGCGTTGAACGCGTCAAGATCGCGCTTGGCGGCGGCGTCCAGCAGTGATACCTCTGGACACAGCTCTTCTCCACCACCTTCGTCATGTTGCAGTGGCCCTGCCGTTTCTCGTTGCTGTTGCTGCTTGTGTTGCACGCGCAGCTTCGAAATGATGGCGCGTGCCTCCTTGAGCGAGGTAATCTCGATCGCCGCTGCATGCGGAGGGGGAGTTGGCATTCCAATGCTAGCGAGCTTGCCACCTTCTCGTGACCCAGGACGTGATAGCAGCGGCAGAGACTGTTGCGAAGTCTCGCGCGACGGGGGACTCGGATTGATGGTATCAAGAGAACGCAACGGCGGCTTCTTGTTCACGTTGAAGCTCTCGGAAACCGGCGGCTGCTTCGTCTTTGAGACGCCTGGTGGTCCTGAGTTCGAGCGCTGAATGTGCTCAAATAGCTTGAGCAACGGCGCTCGGACAGTCGGCAGCGACACCGGGTAGAAAGAGATCGAGGTGTCGTCACCATCCTGTTTTCGTGCTTTCAAGTCGATGACCAGCTTGCTCAGCCTCGAGTTCACCACGACTTGGTCCTGGAAGTTGTCCCACGCGTAGTCGCTCTCGTCCACGGACGGCGGCACGAACTCGACGACATACTTGATCGGCTCATCGACGTGCATCAATGGCATGAGCGGTCCCGTAGTCAACGAGCTGAGCCATGGAGTTGATGGCTGCAATCGGAAGCGCGGTGTCGCTGGGGGGGTGAGGACGAGCGGCAACGAAGACTTGGTGGCATCCGGTGACTGAGCTTGGCCGTCTCGAGCGACGAGGCTCAGGGTAACAACTGCTCTCAGCGTGTCGGCGTTGCTCCGCTGTCCTTCCGATTCGCAGCACTGAACCTGGTGAGCAGTCGAGCGACTCGTTCAACTAACGAAGACCATTGGTGCCCACCTCACTGCTGCTTCTCCAAGGCGCGAAGGTGACACGACTCGTCGATGCGCGCAGGTCAAATTCGTCGTCGTTGATGAGCACGAGCGTCGAGACCTCGCTCGAGAAGCGGACACGGTCGCAGGCAGCCATCGCTCGGGGTCGATCACTCGGTGTCGTGAGTTGCGGCGCAGCGAAGTGGCGACAGCGCTATCAATAGCAAATTGCTCGATTCGGACTATTCTTGTCTGGCGAACCTGACTTGCCGTTGACATCTGCCGCTCGTGCACAACCGCCCGAATATATAGCTCGCGTCAGCTTTCCGGAGCCGTTCTCGCGAAGGTAGACATGATTTACTGGCCACCGCTGCTTGTTCCATGGTTGAAGTCTGGGACTAGTCCAGATGCGATGGTGCTTGATTCACGCTCACTCGAAGACACTCGGAGATTTGCCCACCCTCGCCACGACCTCGCGCCACGATGGACAGCGGCCGGCCCTCTCCGTTCACGGAGCTGTATACCTCGACGCAAGCAGCTCGTAGCAACCCGAAGATCGTTCCGGGCGTGCCGCTCTCGGCCTGGAAGACGGACGAGCGTGCGCTGCGCTGCGGCATCTGCCTCAAGCGCTTCAACGTGTTGCGCTGGAAGCACCACTGCCGTGTGGTACGGCTAGCTAGATTGTGATCTTGATCGTCAAACCATGCATTCCTCTCAGATGCTCACCTTTGTGCTGTCTCCCCCAGTGCGGCGACGTCTGCTGCCGCCGCTGCCTCGGTTTCAGCCTCGTCGACGTCCCCATGGTTGGCGTCGACCTCGCCTTCACATGTGCGCGTTGCATCCGCCATGTCAATTGCCGCCCCGTGACCTTCACCGACGATAACGCGCTGGACGCCATCCTGTCGGCCCCGTCGGCCATCTCGCCTTCGTCCTGCGCGTGCTCGTCACCACGTTCGCTGCCTGCATCCCCGCGAGTGACGTCGCGTTCACTGCCTTCGTCCCCACGGCCAACTCCGCCATCGCCCTCGTTCGCCGCGGCGCTCACGCCAGCGTCGCCATCTCCCTCATCGTCGAGTGACTATCGCGTCATCGTTAGTCAGTACCACAGCGCCAAGCTGCACTCGGTCTGTGCAATGGTTAGCGACTACCTCGAGTGCGCTGGCGCCGCCATCGCGCTCATCTCGGACAGCCACGTGTGGGTCGTGGCCCACAAAGGGCTGCGCACCAGTGCGCTCCACTCGGACACGTACCTGGCGTTGTGCCGGCGCGCGATCGAGAGCAATACGACCTTCACGCGGACGACGCCACGCAAGACTGCCGACAATGAGTTCCGCTTCGCCGCCGTCGCCCCACTCAATCTCGGCAAGTCCACGTCACGCGTTTCGTCTCCGCTAGGCTGCGTCGTCGCCTTGGACACCCGCCCGAGGACCGACACGGCCGCCAACAAGGTCCAGCGCACTCTCGAGACACTCGCGCGGCTCGTGCTCGACCAGCTGACCGAGGACGCGACGCTCCTGCGCATCTACGCGACTGGCGACTTCAAGATCTTTGCTTCCAACGCCATGGACCTGGCGCCTGCCACCCAGACGCTCTTCGACCGCATCGGCGTCAACACGCCCAAAGCGAGCGGTAAGCAGCGGCACAAACGGTCGACGGCCGAGTCCGGCAGCTCCAGCATGCGCCGCTCGCGCAGCTTCGGTGGCCAAGCCGACCTGGATGACGAGTTCGACATCGTCGCACAGTCGGTCACGAACAAAAGCTGTAAGCAAGCAAACACCGCTGCCGACGCGGCCAAGGCCGAGCACCGGCGTGCGAACGCCAAGATCCGAACCCATAGCGACATGGGAGCGACGGCGACGTCGTCCACGGCGGCCTAACGGCCAGGAAAGAAAGGTGTGTTGGCGTGAGATAATAATTATGTTTTTGCTACTCGACTCCTGCTACTATACTCTTGATCACCGCGAAAAGCCCATGTCGTGCCGGTAGAGTGCGCGATCGCGCGCCGTCGGCCTATCGCCAAACCAGTTGCCGCTGCTTGTGCGTCGTCCGAACCGCTTGCGGCGCCGTGCGTCTGACGTGTCGAAAATCGCCTCGAGGTCGCACGTGTCAGCAAAGTCCGGGAAGATGCTCGGCGTGGGATCGACCGCATTCGGGCCGAACTGTGATCGCAAGGCGCGATCCAGGTTCTCGCGTTGAGCCCACCGGGGAATGTCCTTGCCGTCGCGTCGCCGCCGTTCCTCCTCCTCCGAGTCGGACCCGTGGCTGTCCGATTCATTGTTGTCCGATAACTGGTAGCTCGCCACCTCGTCAGTTGGGGCCACTCGAGTTTTGCCGTTCTTGTTTCCAGAGCTCGGCGCTTTAGCGTCCGTGCTTGGACCAGCTGCAGACACTTGCGCCGGCGGAGCAGCAGAGCTAGAGACAGCAGTGGCTGGTGCCTTCGAACGCCCGTTTGAGTTCCGAACCGGTCGCATTTTCGTGGGTCGGGGAGGGGGCGAAGTTGGCGGATGCGATGATCCTGCAGCGTTCACCTGAGAACGAGAAGGCGGCATCTGGGCCGCCCGAGATTTCTCCAGCTCGGCGGCAGCCGCTAGCTGTCGTTTCTTCTCGATTCCAGCGCGCACCTCCTGCAACTTCTGCTGCCGCTTCTTGGCGAGCTCGATCTGAAGCTGCTTTCTCTCTTGCTCGCGCTTCAGCTTGGCATCATGCTCCGCCTTCTCCTTGGCCGCCGCAGCCTTTTTCTTCTTCTCTTCCTCCTTCTGCGCAGCCACCTTCTTGAAGTTTTCCTCGTCATGCTTGCGTTGATCCGCATACATCTTCACCCGCGCTTCCTTGCGTTTCAGCTTCTCCAGCTTCTTCTTCTCCTCTTGCCGCCGCGTCTTTTCCGCCAGCTTGAGCGAATTCACTGGCACGCTCCGCGTCGTCGAATGCGGAACTGTACTAGCTGCGACATTCTTGTCCACGAGGGTAACAAACGAGTGCACACCGCTGACCAGGTTCGGCAACGGCCGACGCTGGTTGCTGCTGGTTGCAGCCGCGGTAGCAGACGAAGACGCCTTGCCGTGCGGTGCAGTCTCCTGTGACATCGGAGAACTTGGAACAGACGAGACCGTCGATGACATCGAGTCTTGACGCGGTCGAGGTAAACTCGAAGTACCCTGTGCCGTGGCTGCAGAATTGTCCGTGTGACGCGAATCGTTAGCTCTCGTCTTGTCAGCTCCGTGTTTCGCCGACTTCGCCTGACTCGGCGCCGTAACCCGTGGCCGTATGTCTGTTTGCTTCGGTTGCGCAACTGTCCCCACCGAACCCAGCGTCTCTCGATCCGTATCGGCTCCGTCCTGAGTCGGCGAAATACTCGTTGTGATGGTTGACCGAGCTTGTGCGGCAGACGAGGTCTTGGCAGCTGAAGATATCGAACTGCCAGTGTCGTCAGTGCGCGCATCCACGACCTCCGTTGCAGACCTTTGAGATTGCGCCTGCAGCTTGAGTTTGAGCTGCTCGCGCTTGGCCCAGAACTCTCGAGCTGCATTAGTCTCCTCGATACGCTTCTTTGCCGATTGTTTGGCTGTCAAGCGCAACGACTGGCTCCGGCTGTCATCTTCACTGAGGTATCTCGATGCGTCGCCCGATTTGTTGGCCTCGACAGACTTGGATTTCTCGGCGATTCCATTCGTGGTCGAAGGTGCAGGCGTCATCACTGTTTCTTGACTGGAGAGCAGACCTTTCGGCAATGAGGCTGACCGGGCTCGTCCTTCTCCCCGAGACTCGCTTTGGCTCGAGTCAAACTCGCTCGCTGCGGTGTCGGTATGGGATTCTTCGGCGATAGTATCCACTGCATCAAAGCGCGCGAAGCTGACCTTCAACGTTGACAGACTGTTGGACATCGGTAGTGAGCCGGTCTCGCGTAAGCTTGACTTGGTGGTGAACTGGCGTGGCGTAACAACTTGATCATCAGCATCGTTCGTACTCGACTCTTTAGACGAATCGATGGCGACGTTCGTCTCTTGCTCGTTCGACTGGACAACTGATTCAGTGGTCCCGACACTGCTAGACGGTGCTATCGCCTCGCTAAAGGCCTTGAATCCTCTCGCCAGCAAACTGAGTCCACCCGATTGCTCGCTTTTGCTCTCCGTCAGCGCTTTCACTGCCACCAGAGCTCGAGAATGGAGCCACCCGACGGAACCCGGCTGCGGGGAAGGCTCTCTACGCATTGCGGCGGGAGAACCAGTTGCTTCATCGACGAGGGATCTTTGTTGTGACTGCGGCTGCTCCGATTCATCGTGATCGTCGGCCTGCTGTGTAGATAATTCCGGATTCTTCGAAGAGCCTTGCTGTGCTGGCGCCGACGAGTTCTCTTCTCCTTCGTTCACAATCGTTAGAGCACCTCCAACTTCTGATACCGAGCTGTACAGCCTTTGGCCTGGGCTAATGAACGGAGATGGAGGGTCTTGAGGCTTCGACGCAGGCGCCGGTCTGACACCCGGCGATGGTAATTCGGCAGCGCGTCCTGAAAAGTCGAACGAAGCGTCAAGGCTATCGCGAACAAAGTCGTCTGAAGCGCTCGACGGCCGCCTGACGAAGCGCCTCCTGCCATCTGATGCATCCATGTATTCTGCTTCATCATCACTGGAGTCGTCCTTGCCATGACCGATATCAGAATCAGCGCTCGCAGAAACTGTCGCTCCAGTTCTGGCGCCATTTCCTGTGCTGGATGCCTCGTAAACGGCTGCTTGATCAACTTCCTCCACTCCATCGACATCAATAACGCCATTGCTCCTGATCGCCCCGTAAATCGAGTCCGCCTTCTTGTCCTCTCGCGCGTATGCGTCGAGCAATCGGTTCAGCAATACGGCCTTGACTCCGGTCGACTTGAGCCCACGCTTCTTGAGCTCAGCGCGCAACTCGGCCACCTTCAGCTTGAGCGCGTCCGGCCGCGCAGACGGCTGCGGTCGCGCGCGCTTGAGACTCTTCCGTCGATCGAGTTCCAGCAGCGGGATCTTCTCCTTCTCTTTCTGCTTCAGCTCCTCCACCTTGCGTTCCTGCTTCGCCACCGGCTCAGGAGCGGCTTCTACATCATCAGAAACATCACCAACGTGCGTGTCCTCCTGTTCCTTCGGTGGAGCAGCAGCGTCAGCCGAGATCGCGTCCGCCGCGACTGCCTCCTCGTTTCCAGCAGGAGCTACCGCAGCCGCTTCCGATATCCGTCGCTTCTTCTGCGGACGGTCGTTCTCGAGTCCGTAATCATTGCTGTGAATCGTACAGACCGATGTTAGCACGCTCGCCCCTTCATATTCCTTCCTGCTCAAGAACCCACCTAACGAACGGCGCCGGCGCGGGCCGCTTGACGTCCACCGAGGCGTGCACGCCGAGCGAGCGCGAGACGCTCTCGAGCTCGGCCCGCAGCCACGACAGGTTGCGCGCGTGCTTGGCCTCGAGCGCCGCCCAGTTGTCGCGCGCCAGCGCCTGCAGCTGCGACTGCACGCGCACGACGGCGTCGCCCATGGCCGCGGCCTCGGGTCCTCTCTGGCCGCTGCGTCGACCGGCGAGCGAGGCGCGCGGGGGAAACCAGGCGCACCTTTCCACCGCGCCTTTGAAAATTGAAAAGTTTGAAAACGCGGGAAGCTTTCGATGGATTTGTAAATCAGGCTTCGGCCTGGTTGTGTTGATATTGTGTGGCAGACACCATCTTGATCACTTCAAGATTTGATTGGCTAAAACGAAAGAATTGCAGCGAAAGTGCCCGTCATTTTGGTGAATGCAGCTCAACTTGACTGGGTTGCACCTGTCGATGCTCTACTGACCCTTCCGTGTCTTCTTGAATCGCTTCACCGGCCGCGCGCCTTCCGTCGACTGGTTAGTGAGCGCGTCCGGGTTGGAGATGGCATCGCTGACCTTGAGGCCCGAGAGCAGGTACCCGCTGCAGGCGCTCATGTTCATCTCCGGGTGAGTCCGTCCAGGCAGTACCTGGTGCTCGCGCGTCCACGTCTCGTTGAGCTGCAGGTCGATGACCGAGTCCATCTTCTGCAGCGTCGCGAACGTGCGCGTCAACGGCTGTACGTACATAGCGAGCCTCTTAGTTCGCTGCCAAGAGTCTAGACCGACCTCCATACATCAAGGGACTCACCTCGAGGAACTCGGAGTAAATGACGAACGGCTTCGACAGACCGAGGTACGGCAGCAGCGCCAGCACCACGGGCTCCGGGTCGTAGTGCGATGCGATCACCAGACTGTCCGACTTGGCTCGCATCCACTCACGGACCACAGCAGCCGGCTGACGCTGCACCTTCTTCTCTTGTCGCCGCTCCTTCTTGGCCTGGTAGCGCTTCTGCTCGGCCTCGGTGAACTTGGCGGCGCGCTCAGCAGCCAGCGTCTTGCGCTCTTCTGGGGTCAGGCCGTCGCGAGCGACCGTCTCCGGCTCCTCGATCTCGCTCTCGTTCTGTGCAATCAAAGTGGTCGTCAATGTCTGAGAACCAACCTGTGCAAGCGGGTGTGTCGTCCGTACCTTCTCAAGCAGACTAATACTCGAGAACGGGAACGGATGGATCGACTCGAGCGTACGCTTGTCTGCAGAGCAAAAGATTAGCGCGGGCTCGATATGCAAGATACATTTACGGTAGCAAATGCCCCAACGCACCAAAGTTGAACCGCCGAAGGATGTCGGCGCACACTTGCTGGCCCTCAAAGCCCGCAATGACGCGTCCGTTGCCAGCTTGCCGCTCCGCGATCGCGCCTGTGACGAGTCCCATGCACGTGTCGACCACGAGCACCTGCGCGCTGGCAAAGATGTTGGCGTACACGAGGATCTGTCCGAGCGAGTCCTCGCGCAGGTTGCTGTGACGAGCAGGCAGTGACGGCAGTGTCAGCAACACGCGACTATACGCTTCCAGGTCCAACAGTGAGCCACACGAACCAGATCTTGCCGGGGTTCTTGGTGCGGTACGTGCGGCACAGAGACTCGGCCGTGCAGGGCAGAAAGCGCACGCGAGGCATATACTTTTGCTGCTTCTTCTTGAGGTACTTTTGCTTGGAGAAGTCAGTCTTGGTGTCCCACGTCTCGCTGTTCTCGACGAGTTTCTGGATGATCTCGCGTCCTGTCGCACCGCTCTCACGCAGCCCCACAATCTCGGTCGTCGACAGCTTCTGCGCCGAGTTGGTGTCCGTGTAGCTGCGGTTGTCCGTCTCCGGAACGAACGCGTCGCCCGTCTCTAGAGGTGACACATGTGAGCTGGTTAGTACCACAGAACCTGCAACCAAAGCTACGCAGGCAAGGGACGCACCGGGGGCGACCGGGTCTGGGAACAATCCGCCATCGACCTGCACGAGAGCCTTGTCCTGCTGCTCAAAGATGGCGCTAGCGACAGAGGCACATCAGGATGGAAGCAGAAGTTGCACAGTCGTTAAATTAGGAGCCTCACCCATAGTGCGAACCGATGACTGGGCCAAGCGACGTCAGCTTCTTGCCGACGCGAATGGTTCTGGGTGGATGCACATTCCAAGTCAGCTCCGAACGACCTGAGAGAGAAAGAGAGAAACCACACAGCGCCGACGCACTCGTCTTTCTTGACGGCCTGGAAGAACATGCGGCCATCGCTCGTCTGGCAGATGACCGTGTCGCCCTCGTATATGACGTTGCGATCGCGCGCGCCGCCCGCCGCCGCGTCGGTCGCGGTCGCTCCACTCGTCGCCATTGCTTTTTGCCTTTGAGCCCAGCTTGCCGGTTATGTTGTCATTCCCGATTTCTGCCAATCATTGATAAGTTTGACCGCCTTTATGACCAATCAAATCACCTAACTAAGGTTTATAGACCAATTGGAATTTTGATTCAGTGATCATGAAGAGGCATCGTTACCGCACGAACGGGAGGTTCTGCAGCTGCTTCTTCTCGGGCGACGCCAGCACCTTGGCGCCGCTCCGTCGCTCTTGGGACGTCCGGATGGCCCGTAGCTTCTGCACCGACCGCGGGTTGTCGTCCACCGCCGTCTGAGCCCTCTCCATGGGAGTCGGTCGAAGGCTCGGCACGCTCAAGCACCGCGCAATCTCCTCGTGCTTGGCAGCATCCGTCAGCGACAGCTGCGTCGGGGTCGGAGTCGAAAGCGGCGAATTACACGCCGTCGGCGTCCACACCTGGGTCGCGGCCTTCCACTCATCAAAGCTCATGATCCCAGGTACCGCCGGCTTTGACTTGTTGCTTGGTGATGCCGGCGACAAGGAGCTCAACTTGGAAGGCGACTTGTGCGAGCTCTTCTTGGAAGTCGGTGAAGCCAAACCTGGGTTCATCAAGGCATTGACTCCATCGCTGCGACGCCTGCTAGCGCTAGCGGCAGTAGTAGCCGTCGGCGCGACGAGCACCTTGACCTGGCCTTGCAGCTTCTCGATCTCGAGCTTGAGCTCCTCGATGATGCGTACGGCGTCGCGCTCGCGCTCCTGACTGAGGCTGCTCTGAGCCCACGCGTGCTCGCACTCGTCGCGGTAGAAGGTGAGGCTCTTGATCTCGTCCAGGTGTACTTGCTGCGTCGCGCGGATCTTGAGCGCACACGTCACCAGCTCGGCCTTCATCTGCTGACACTGACATTCACAGCAACTCTGTCACTACAGATCGTCACCTTGGAATGAAAGCCTCTTGCGCTAGTACCTTTTCCAGTAGCTTGCGCTGCGCATGCAGGCTCTCGCGCAGAGCGATGCTCAGCTGTGTGTATTCGAGCCTGAAGCGGTCGAAAAGCCCCACGAGCTTGCGCTTGCTCGACCCATCATCGGCATTCTCAGCGTCCAGCATCGCCAGCAGCTCCCGCTCCGTTGACTGGAACTGCCGCGCGCGTTCTCGCTCATCGTGGTCAGCCGCTCCGAAGCGCGGAGGCGGAGCAGCGTGGTCACTGTCGTGTGCTGTCAGCGGCGGGGCGTCGTCCGATGCGGGCATGTCGACGAGGAGAAAACAAGAGAGCGAAAGCCACACAGCACGAGCTTCCAACTCCACCTATATTTATCACCAAACTCGATACAACAAGCTGGCAGTCCGTCGGAATGGAGGACCTCCAATCCAGAAAATAGTCCAAGTGACGCGCCACAAATCTGTTGCCTTCTTCAATATACCGACAGCCAAGGTCGCGACTACAATGTCAGTGGTGATTTCGTCGACTAGTGGTCTGACGCTACGAGTGACACGATCGCTGAGCGCGCCAACTGCTTCGCCGAGCAATTCAGCTCGTGCGCCGCGACCAGCATGAACGAATCGACCCTTGACTACATGACTGGGGACATGCCACTGTGACAGCCACTCGGCACTGCGCTGGCGTGTGAACGGGACTTTGAGTGATTCAGACGCGTTCGCCAGCGCGGTCAGCTGCCTGGTCGGCATCACTCATGAACCCGATCGACAAGTGTTTAATATGGTAGCGAGGCGTCCTAGCGGCCGCGTATTGATGCTGCCGATCGTGTGCCACTGCTTTTCTCGATACATATCAATCTTTCCAGGTGTTTACACTCGATTTACCCTCCGATCGTGGTCTGCAGGCTCGTGGACTGGTTGTAGTGGCGAGTGAACGAGCTCGT
Organism: Phytopythium vexans; assembly: GCA_003413675.1. NCBI lineage: Eukaryota > Oomycota > Peronosporomycetes > Pythiales > Pythiaceae > Phytopythium > Phytopythium vexans. The sequence goes on along the minus strand of QLOC01000001.1, from coordinate 3,028,051 downwards.
AGGTCGGACTGGCCAACGATGATGGCACCTTGGTCTTGTCTCCGGGTGTAGGCAGGTCAATCACGACAGAAGTGCGGTCGCCCATGTCAGCCGCCTCAAAGCCTTCGACTGGATGCGTCTTGGGGTTGTAAATGACACACAGCACGAGCGAGAAGGAGCTGAGCACCATGAAGAGCACGTTGGGCACGAGGATGAACATGGAATCGGTGAGCAGCGCGTACGTGAACCACGTGACGTTGTTGAAGAGCCCAGCGATGACCATCGGCACGTTGAAGAAGGCGGCAGACTTGTGGCGCAGCACCTGCAGGATCTTCTCCATCGGCGCACCATACAAACACACGGCGACGACGTCCGAGATATAGCCGAGCGTGGTGATCACGCCGTGGCGGCTCTGGCCGGTGAGACCCGTTGCCCCAAGAATCACATAGAGCGTCATGACGAGCAGGAAGGTGACAACGCCGGCCAGGATGCGGAAGACGTAGGCACGCTCGGTCGTGAAACGCCAGTAGATGGACAGATACACCACAGCCAGCACGTCACCCAGCACGAACATGCTGAAGACCGGGAACCAGCGCTCGGTCAGGTAGCCGTACATCATCCACACATGCGAATTGGCGAGCAGCGAGACGAGTGGGACGACCGACACGAGTCCGATGCTTCGGGTCTTGACGATGTGTCGGACGGAGATCGACGGCGACGTGACCATGATGAAGGTGGCGCAGCCGGCGAGGATCTTGACGGCCGTCACGGTCGAGTCGCTCACCATGGCTGTCGGTTAGCGGTGGCGAGAGGCGAAGCGAATGTGAGGAGGACCACCGAACACACGCGTGGGAGCCGCCCATCACCGGGAACCTTCGTTTTACGCAGTCGAGTGGCTCGAATTGGCGAGTGTGTGAAGTTTGGGAGGGCCGATTACCGTCGCAGATTGCGCGCCAGTCCAGTCGAAACCCCTGCTTCAAGGACCTTGTCAAATTTCTCCCACTGCAAAGCATCGGAACGATTGGGAGAGATTCACGTAAGTCATTACATGATCCATCCCTCGCTGGCAGGAAGGCAGCGAGTCATTTGACAATCGGAAACCGCCCGAAATGTACTGAATGGTGGTATTTGATTGTCCCCATCCTGTGATGCGCAAAGCAAAGCCATTCTTGGTTCGAGCCACAGGATTCCGAGGAGAGATGGCTGTCGGCGACGGCGCGGCGAGAACGACAGCGGCTCGCGCGGGTCGAGCGGCCACGACGAAGCAGCCGAGCGACCGGAAGCGTGCTCGACCCATAGCTGCACCAGCATCGCCCGCCGTTGCAGCAGAGAAGCCGGCGCACCGCAGAGCCAAGCGACCGCCGCGAAAGGCGCTGCACGCGGTCCGAAGGGTGAGACGCACAGCGATTCACAGCCCCATCACGGCTCTCACCGCTCGTTTGGCGCAGGAGGAGATCGCGGAGCTGCTGGCGGAGCTCGGCAAGGTCCACGGCCAGTTCCAGGCGCTGCAGAAGCGCGCGCTGGCCACCAGCAAGCGGCGGGACGCCACCTCCGCCCAAGCCGCGTTCGCGGCGCGCGTGCTGCGGGACGGCGTCCAGCGGCGACAGCTCGAGCTGACGCCGCTCCACCGCCTCGTGGCCGAGTACTCGTTCTTTGTGGGTCCCCGTCACTCCGTCCAATGTCCACTGGCCACTGATGCTCATGAGTTAACATTGCTCTCGCGCAGGACACGCGCGCGGGAAGCCCGCTGCACGAGTTTATCCACCTGCCCAAGGAGCCGGCGGGCCGGCGTGCCGTGCTGCTGGCGCTGCGCGACTCGATCCTGCGCCACGGCGAGCGGTTCCTGCGCGCGCGGCTCGCGTGGGTGGACCCGCGGCGCATCGTGCGCGACCAGTTCTGCTTCGAGGCGCCGGACGGCGACTTCTGCCTCTCGTACGTTAACACGGTACAGTTCGAGGGGGCCGCGACCGTCAAGGGCGTGTTCGACGCCGTGCACCAGTTCCTGAGCAACATCGAGATCGTGCTCTCGGAGCGCATCGGCAGCGTCACGATCCGCGAGGACGACCAGCACGGCGACGCTGGTTTCTCGCAGAACCGCCTCGTGTCCTTCACGCCGCGCCGCGACCTCGTGATCGAGTCCAACAACGCCGTCTTCTCGCGGTTCGATGAGCCGAAGGACGTTCCCGGACGCCGCCACGGGTACGGCATCGCCGTGCTCGACTTTTGCGATGAGGACGAACTGTACCCGTACCAGCCGGACAAGCGCGCGCGGCGCGACGGCAACGCCATCGTCGAGGTGACGTCCTGGCCGCAGCGGACCCGAGACGGCGGCGAGGACGAGAAGCACGTCGTTTGCATCGTCCACTGGCTCAACATGCACCTGCACCGGCCTGCGTGCGAGCTGCCGCAGGGAGGCTGGCAGGAGCTCTGTGAGGTGTCCGAGCGCTGGGTGCGGACGCTGCAGTTCGCGCTGCACGAGATCTACGTCCCGTGACGACTCGAAAGCAGGTGACTCCGGACTATCATTAGTGCAGGACGCACACATCCGCCGAGTGCATGACTGAGGTTGCGCATCCAGGAGGCAGTCAGTCGTGATGCGCAAGAGACATGCGTCGGCGTCAAGTCGGCTGTGGCCTGTCGCACCGCCCCACTCAGCTCCATCCAGTCTCATTTTACAACGCCGATGGCGCGTGTCGAGAAGACCAGCAAGCGGCGACCGGCCGTCGCTGTCGGCGGCGCCGAGCCAACGTCCGTTGTCGCTGACGCGGGATCCCACTGCCGCAAGCGAGCACGTCGAGCAGTAGAACCGTCGGTGCGCTCGCAGGCAGCGTCCAAGCCGCGCAAGGCGCTTCATGCCATTCGCAGGGTAAGTCGCTAGCACGATTTGGTCCTATCGAGACGCTGACTGACGTGGTGGCGAATGAACCAGGAGGAGATCGTGGAGCTACTGGCCGAGCTGGAGCGTCTTGACTCCCAGATGCAGGCGCTGCAGTCAGGAGCGCTGGACGTTTGCGGTAACAGCGACGCCACGTTCGAGCAGGCTGTCTTCGCCGGTCGCGTGCTGCGCCGGACGCTGCAGAACCAGCAGCACGACCTCGCGCTGCTGCACCGCACTATGGCTGAGTACGCCTTCTTTGTACGTCAAGCGTGCTCGTCTTCCTACTCCAACCAGCCGCACTCGCCGCTTACTAACGACGTGGCCTTCCGATCTAGGACGCACGCGCCGGTAGCCCGTTGCACTGCTTTATGCACTTACCGAAGGAGCCGACGGCTCGGTACATGCTGCTTCAACGCCTACGAGACCCGGTACTGCGCGACACGGAGCAGTTCTTCCGATCGCGACTCGGCTGGGTGGACCCTCGGCGGATCGTGCGCGACCAGTTCTCCTTTGAGGCCCCCGACGGCACCTTCGCGCTCTCGTACATGCACACGGTGCAGTTCGAAGGCGCCGCGACTGTCAAAGGCGCTATCGACGCCGTCGACTTGTTCTTCCGCAACATTGAGATCGTGCTGTCCGAGAAGATGGGCAGCGTCACGATCCGCGAGGACGACCAGCTCAACGACTCGGGCTTCTCGCAGAACCGCCTCGTGTCCTTCACGCCGCGTTGCGACCTCGTGATCGAGTCCAACAACGCCGTCTTCTCGCGATTCGATGAGCCGAAGGATTTCCCAGGACGTCGTCAAGGCTACGGTATTGCCGTGCTCGACTTTTGCGACGAGGACGAACTGTACCCGTACCAACCGGACAAGCGCGCGCGGCGGGATGTGAACGCCATCGTCGAGGTGACATCTTGGCCGCGGCTGTCGGTGGGTAGGCAGGATGGCGACAGTGACACTGACGAGGAGGTGGTGTGCTTGATCCACTGGGTCAGCATGCACCTGCACCGACCTGAGTTCGCGCTGCCACAAGGAGGCTGGCAGGAGCTCTGTGAGGTGTCTGCGCGCTGGATGAACTCGCTGCAGTTTGCGCTGCACGAAGTCTACGTTCCGTGAGATCGGGTCATGACAATATATTACTTTGATCGTACAGTCTATGGGGATCGTCTAATGCGAACGCGCTGATCCGCTGTGGCTTGGAGTCTACAGCTCTGTGGGTTTAGTGAGGTGTTAGAACTAGCTGGTACTCCGACCCAGGTTGGCTAGCTGACAATTTGTCGGTGTTGTCGTCGGCCGGAGACGACTCGATCTCGATTGTGATGGACGAGTGGCCGCTCCGGCTTCCCGTTTTCTCGTCGAACGTCCCGGTCCGACATGCGATCGGGTGCGTCTTGGGGTTGTAGACGACGCAAAGCGCCAGTGAGAGCAGTCCGAGCGAGATGAAGAAGATGTTCGGGACGAAGATGAACATGTTGTCGGTGACGAGTCCGTATGCGAACCAGCAGGCGTTGTTGAGTAGTCCCGCGATGACCATTGGTATATTGAAGAAGGCGGCGGACTTGTGACGCAGCACTTGGACGATCTTCTCCATCGGAGCCCCATACAGGCAGACTGCCACCAACACGGAGAGATATCCGAGGGTGGTGGCCACCCCGTGGTGACTCTGGCCGGTGTGTCCCAGCTCACCGAGCACCGCGTAGACCGACACCAGTGAGAGGATGAAGACGAGAGCTGTAATCAATCGAGAGACGTAGGCGCGCTCGGTCGCGAACCGCCAGTAGAGGGCCAAATAGACAACGGCCAGCACGTCGCCGAGCGCGTACATGCTGAAGAGCGGGAAGTACCGGTGCGAGACGTAGCCATAGATCATCCAAACGTGCGAGTTGGCGAGCAGCGAGAGCAGCGGCACGACCGATACGAGGCCGACGTTACGCGTTTTGACGATGCGGGCGATCGAGACGGACGGCGACGCGATCATCACAAAGGTCGTGCAGCCTGCGAGGATCTTGATAGTCGTTACGACGGCCGAGCTCACCATGACGCCGGATCGGTGGGACGTGGGGGACTGGAAATTGGGAAGTGAGTCGCTGTGAACACAATGTGATCACAGGAGGTGACCGCTGTAAAGTGTGATCGAGTCGTGTCCCAAGTGGTCCCGAATAGGTAGACTTGGTTGCAGCGGATTGCGCGCTGTCTTAAGCCTGCGCAATCACCCTGCGATAATGCGAAAGGATTCAAATCAATTAGTGTTAATTTCTATTCAGTCTATGGAGCGAGTCTGGAGCTAGTTCAGTTCGAGCGACTTGTCTGACTGTCCGCGGGTGATAGTCACGTGGATCGGCCGCAACGGCGAGCTGATGAGCTCGTACGTCGGACTCGATACGGCCTTGACCTTGGTGTCGGCTGTTGGCAGGTCGATGGCGATAGAGACGCAGTCGTCCGAGTCAGCGAGTGGCTCGAGGCACGCAATCGGGTGAGTCTTGGGGTTGTACACGACGCACAGCACGAGCGAGAAAGAGCCGAGGAGGATGAAGAGGATGTTGGGGACAATGATGAAGAGGTTGTCCGTGACCAACCCATATGAGAACCAGCAGATGTTGTTGGTGAGGCCGGCGATGACCATCGGCACGTTGAAGAAGGCGGCAGACTTGTGGCGCAGCACCTGCAGGATCTTCTCCATCGGCGCACCATACAAACACACGGCGACGACGTCTGCGATGAAGCCGAGCGTGAGTGTGACTCCATGGCGGCTTTGACCGGTGAGACCCAACGCTCCAAGAATCACATAGAGCGTCACGATCGACAGGAAGCAGACGACGGCTGCCAGCACTTTAAGCACGTAGGCACGCTCGGTCGTGAAACGCCAGTAGATGGACAGATACACCACAGCCAGCACTTCGCCCAACACGAACATGCTGAAGACCGGGAACCAGCGTTCGGTCAGGTAGCCGTACATCCACCACACGTGCGAGTTGGCGAGCAGCGAGACGAGTGGGACGACCGACACGAGTCCGATGCTTCGGGTCTTGACGATACGAGTGATCGCGATCAGCGGCGATGTGACCATGACGAAGGTGGCGCAGCCGGCGAGGATCTTGACGGCCGTCACGGCTGCGTCGCTCACCATGGCTATCTGCGGCAGGTGAAGCAAACTCGGAAGGAGATCTGACGGCTGCTTGGGAGATTGGAAAGTGTCAAACGTCGGCTGGCTGGCAGGCTGGCCAGGCAGGATTGTCGGCTGGTCGGACGGCGCGGACGGACTGACGTAGAGAACGCCGGCGGCTGATTACAGGCGGAGCGTGCGAGTCGAGGCCGCTGACGCGCCGACGCTGTCTTCTTTTGGTGGTCCCCACGTCAAACATGAACCCGGAGCGAGCCGGATTGCAAGAGACGCGCGCTGCGGTGGCCACTCGTAGGTCGCCCGTGTCAGATTTGCAGGCGGCCGCCGCGACGCAAGAGGACGCTCGGCGTGCATAGCGCCTGCGGCGCCATCTGATTGGCGCGCGCCAGCCTCTGCTTGGGCGGACGGCACCTGCTCTTCGGTGCATTGTGTGCGACAGACCCCGACATGGTCAGTCGCGCTCAGTGGTGGGTGATGCGAGAGCGTTCACCAATTTTTGACATCGCTGCTAGTGACCAGTCCGGCCGCCGTCTTCCTCTGCTTGGACTGCAGATCAGTTGTCCAGCCCTCAATCTCACTGCTGGCGTTGGCGACTGATCGGCTGTGCGTCTGGAAATGAGTTGGGAGTACCATGGACACGTACCTCATTTATTTGGCAGCAAATTTGATGGCGCGGAGGGCCGGGCCAAATCCCGCAGTCGGCGAGCAAGCCAAGCTTATCCGTCTGCCCATGACTGAAATGACTGAGCTAGGATCCGCCCACCAAATATCCTCACTCTTCTGGCACGCGGTGCGCGGCTTGGCGAGGTTCATAGACTCATCACTCCGCTATCTCCATCCAGAACCCAAGCAGAAGCACTAATCACGGACTCTTTCACTCATTATGGCAATTTTGACTGCTATCTCTCGGCTGGCATGTGCTCTGTAGTGTGCTGGAGGGGCTCGAGCGGGGACCGCACGAGTTCATACGTTGGACTGGGCAGGTTGGAACCGGCCTTGACCTTGTCACCGGACGCCACGAAATCGATTGTGATGGCGACGCTGTCGTCTTGGGCCGAGGCGTTGAGCGGCAGGATAGGGTGTGTCTTGGGGTTGTAGACGACGCAGAGTCCAAGCGAGAAGGAGCTGATCACGAGGAAGAGCACGTTGGGCACGAGGATGAACATGTTGTCGGTCACCAGTCCGTAGGTGAACCAGCAGCAGTTGTTGATGAGCCCGGCGACCACCATGTAGACATTGAGGAAAGCGGCGGACTTGTGGCGGAGCACTTGCACGATCTTCTCCATTGGCGCCGAATATAGGATGATAGCGACGACGTCGCCAATGTAGCCGAGCGTGGTCGTCAGGCCGTGCCGGCTCTGCCCAAGAACACCCAGCGCGGCGAGGATCACGTAAAGCGACATGACGGCCACAAACGCTACGACGACCGCAAGCAGGCGGAACACGTAGGCGCGCTCGGTCGTGAAACGCCAGTAAACCGCAAGGTAAGCCACCGCCAGCACGTCGCCGAGCAGGAACATGCTGAAGACGGGGAAGTAGCGCTCGGACAGGTAGCCATACATCATCCAGATGTGCGAGTTGGCGAGCAGCGAGAGCAGCGGCACGACTGACACGAGCCCTACGCTGCGGTTCTTGGCGATGCGGGATACAGCGATGGACGGGCTTGCGACGAGCACAAACGTCGAGCAGCCCGCGAGCACCTTGACCAGAGTCACAGCCGCTGCGCTCACCATTGGGACGGGAGTATGGAGCGACGGAGCTGGTGGAGCAGGAAGAGTGCCGGCTTGCTGGCCGATTGCAAAGTGAATGGCGAGGTCAAGCAAAACACTGGTCGATGAAACTGCACAGTAATTTAGGTGTGCCGTGTTGTGTGTGCGTGTGTGGCGGCAGTAAATGGCGTCAACCCGCATCCGTCGACGCCCAGAGCCACCGGTTGATACTGAAGCCAGATGCCACACGACACGGATTACAGGGGCGAGATTGCGCGCCACAGAAAGTATATTGGGAAATGTATGGTCGATTTGTGCAGGTGACGTCTCGCGGTTGACGTTTGACGCGTAGAGTGGGATGTGTCGGCTGGATTACAGGGCCGAGTTTGCGCGCCACCCGCGTTCTCGAATTCCAAGATCAAATCGCAAGAGACAGTCGCCACCTTCAGACCCGCTTCCCGCGAATCGGAGCGCGCCTGCCATAGCCGTCAGTGCCCAGGCGGTAAGCGATTGGCAAGGCGTGGGGCTTCGGAGATTTCGATGCCACAATCCCGGTAGCCACTCAGTGATCGGCGACGTCGAAAATGAGTTCTTACGTGGAGAAGACGGGGTCTGCTGTATGCTACAAACTTGTATTTGAACTAGCATGGACCTATGATGACTACTTACTCACGCGTCGACGCCAGCGAAGCCGACGCCGATCGGGTCTGGTTATTAGACTGGCTGACAGGCTGTAGAGGTGACCGCACGAGTTCGTACGTGGGGCTCGGCAGGTTCCAGGTGGCCTTGCCTTTGCCGTCCACCGTTGGCAGCTCGATTGTGACAGCGACTTGATCGCTGGTCGGGACGTTGGCGGCGCCAACTGGCAGGATCGGGTGCGTCTTGGGGTTGTAGATGAGATAGAGCGCGAGTGATATGGAACTTGAAGTGAAGAAAAGGATGTTGGGCACCCAGATGAACAGGTTGTCGGTCAGCAGGCCGTACGTGAGCCAGAAGATGTTGTTGACGAAGCCCGTGAGCACCATGTAGATGTTGATGAAGGCTGCCGACTTGTGGCGCAGTACTTGAAAGATCTTCTCCATCGGCGCCGAGTAGACGCAGATGGAGCAGATGTCGCACACGAAGCCCAGCGGGACGTTGACCTGCGCGATGGTCTGGCCAGTGACGCCAAAGGCGCCAAGGAAGACGTACAGGGTCATGATGGCCATGAAGACGGCGACGCCAGCGATCATCTTGTTGGCGTACGCGCGCTCGGTCGTGAACCGCCAGTAGATGGCCAGGTACGTGACAGAGAGGATGTCGCCGACGACGAAGACGCTGAAGACTGGAAAGTACCGCTTCGTCAGGTAGCCGTACATCATCCACACGTGCGAGCACGCCATCATGAAAATGAGCGGTACGATCGACACAAGACCGATGTTCTTGGTCTTGTAGATCCGATACACGGCCACGGATGGACTGACTTGCAGCACGAGCTGCGAGCAGCCCGTGAGGATCTTGATCGCGAGGACCAGTCCGTCGTTGGCCATGCTGAAAGCTTGAGGCTTGAATACAGACGCCCGTGCAATTCACGGGGAGAATTGAAATGTGACCCGCCCCACTTGACGTGAAAGAGTGCAACCACAGGGCCGGCAGCACGGTCGCGATGCACGCTGGCGCACAGGTACACACTGACGTCGACGCATTGGAGACTTCGAGCTGGGAACCACCAATCGGAGCGAGACCGAGACCGAGGTAGGACGCCAACGCCGGTGATTACCGCTGGAGATTGCGAGCAGGCGCCGAATTCGAGGCACAGCCAGGTTGCGTGACCCAGTTTGACACCAACGTCATTGCGTGATTACATCCAAAGTTTGCGCGCAGCATGTGGTATTTGACTTGGAATCGCAAGTCGATGCACAAGAGACAGACGCAGCTCTGACCACACGGGTCGAGACACGCCATCGTCAGCCATTCGCAGCCACTCTCCCTGTCTCCGTGTCTGATTGACACGAGCGGTGCCAAGAATCTGGCACCTGGAGCCGACAGCACCTGTTCAGCATCTCCATGTCGCCTCAGTTTGTGCGACATCCAACGGTGTGCCAACTCCCCAGCGCTGTCTTCGTGATCGCAAGGTCGTACGACCAAGGTGGCATGAGCTGCCAGTCGATAGATGATAGGATGTAAGGTGGTCATGGCACCACAAACGGTGTCGCCTCAAGAATTGCGAATATTCTAACCGCTAGATCAAGAACAATGGCGAAAGTGCAGAGACTCCAAATCAAGTGATGCCATTCATTAGATGCCATTCATTATGATGCCATTCATCACAAAATATGCACGACATGGTAGTCAACATCCAGGGTTACCAGATGACACACTTGTTGGTCGGGTTCAACGTGGCAGTGGCCGGACAGTTGAAGACTTTGGAGAACGTGTCCGAGTTGCTGACGGCGCCGTTCACGCGCCAACGGTTCGGTGAGTGCTCGTCGGTCGTCATCTGCTGCACCAGCGACGCGTCACGGTCCTTATTGCACCATGTCTGAGCGAACGCCAAGAAAAAGAGCTTGTCGGCGTCGTCGTCGTCGTAGTCGGTCACGCCATCCGGGATCACGGCATCGCCACTGTCGAGGTAATCGACGAAGGCGTCGTAGGCTATGCGGATGCCGCCATTGTCGGCGATGTTCTCGGTCACCGTCAAGTTACCGTTCACATAGCCGATCGTCGAGCCATTCTCGCCGGGTACTGCGTACGCATTGTACTGCTCGATGAAGCAGTCGGTACGCTCATCGAAGGCAGCGCTCGTCTTCTCCGACCACCAGTTGACATAGTTGCCGTTGCCGTCGTATTCGCGACCCGAGCTATCGAAGCCGTGCGTGATCTCGTGGCCGATGACCATGCCGATGGAGCCGTAGTTTTGAGCCGGATGAGCGCTCGCGTTGAACATCGGTGGCTGCAGGATGCCGGCAGGGAACACGATCTGGTTGGCCTGCGGTGTGTAGTACGCATTGACCTCCGCAGCGCTCATGTACCACTTGGTGCGGTCCACTGGGTTGAAAGCCTCGGAAACACCGTCGCGGGCCTTGGCGTCACTGATGGACTGAGCGTTGGCGAAGAAAGTGGTCGGGTCAAGCGTTACGTCGAGTGTCGACTCCTCCTTCGAGTGACCGATGAGGTCCACAATCTTGGACAGTTTGTCCTGAGCCTGCTTGGTCGTTTCGTCATCTAGCCACTCGACGTCGTCGATGTGGGTCTTCATGGCGGCCGTGAGATGATCGACAAGATCCTCGGCCAATTTCTCCTGATCAGGACCGAATTGAGCCTCGTAGTAGTACAGGCCCACCAGATCAGGCGCAAGCTCGACGAGTGTGGAGATGCAGGTGTCGTCTCGCTCCGACTTGACCTCTTGGCCCGCGAGAGCACGCTGGAACAGCTCGAAGCTCGCATCCAGGAAGTCTTCGCCAAGGTACGAGACCTGCGAGTTGATGTACGTGTATGCCAAGTACGTCTTGAGCGTCGGCAGGTCCAGCTCGTTGATGAACTTTTCCACCTCCTCGTAGTACTTTTGAGACCAGAACGCGAGCACCGAGTCGTTAGTGAGCGACGTGGCGTCTTCGTACAGGCCCCTCCCGGTGAGGAAGGAGCCGAGCGAGAGCGGGTACAGCTCCACGGCGTCCTTGAGAGTCACGGGGATGGACAGTTCTCCCTCGGGGAGATCGTCGCTGAGCTGAATGATGCTCACCAGCGAGTACTCGAAATCCTGTACGACGCTGGCGTTGATTGGCTCATCCCCAGACTCTCCGAGCCGGCGCCGGTCGTCACTGTGGTGGATGCGGAGGTGCAAGTGGCTCTTGTGCGTGGACTCGTCAGTCGCCGAGCTGTCCGAGCTGTCATCCTTTACGTACTGCGCATAGTTGCCGCCGCTGTCGCTCTCGCTCTCGTCAGTCGGGTAGGAGATGCTGCCGGAATTGTCAAGGAGGTCGAACCAGCCAGACAAGTCGAGGATCGCAGCCGCGTAGTCGACCATTGCCTGCGCGTACTGGTCGCGCAGCGCATCATCGACGTAGTAGTTCACGTCGATGGTCAGTGAGGCAGCGCCGACGCTCAGCTGGTTCCATGTGGCGTTGTTTGGGTTGGGATCGACCGAGAGGGTCGTGATGAAGCTGGAGCCGACCCGCGAGAACTCTCCAGCCAACTCGAACAGCTCCTCGTTCGTCTCCGCCGCCGCGATCCTCTGCAGCGCGTCCTGCAGCGGGTCGCTGCCGAGAGCATTGATGGAGTCGAGGTCCATACACGACTTCCACAAGTCTCCCACGATGGGTTTGTCGCCATTGGACAGCACATCCTTGAGTACCGTGTTGATGTTGTCTTGGATGGTCGAGAACGAGTACCCCCATGACTGTTCGTCCTCGGGGATGGTCGTCGAGTCGAGCCAGGCACCGCACGCGTACTGGTAGAAGTCCTCGCACGGGTCTACCGAGTCGTCGATGAGCGCCGTGACGGTCTCGGGCAATTCGGCGGCGGTCACGAAGGACGGAGCCGCGAGAGCAGTCAAGGCCGTGGCGGCCGCGAGCAGCGGCGGACTGGAGCGCACCATCGCGCCGATCGACTGTTGATGGACTTGAGCTCGAGGACGCTAATTGGGTTGTGTTCGCCGCTCAGCTGAGGTGTCCGAACGTAGGAGGAAGCTCCTGCATCATTTCTCCAGCCGGCTTTGGCGGGGGATGAAGGAGTGAAGCTATGGGTACGAAAATCCTGATAGTTAGTGTCACCTGATATACCGGTGTGTTTCACTTGTGTTCAATATATGGTGCGTCATCAATAGAGGACGGTTCACCCACCTTTGGGTTCACTCGTCCAATTCAGTGCCGAATATGTAGGTGTCTTGGCGCTCCGAGTTCTTCTGCGCCGTGTCTTTGGCAACTTGTGGAGCGTGACGCGGCTCGCCGGTCAAGACTTGGCCCGGCTACTCCCTCGTGGACCTGTAATTCCAGCAATGCTTACAGAGCTCCTTGATGAAGTCGTTCTTATCCTTCTTGTTTAGTAGGAGACAAACCTCGGTCGCCACCAGCCTTAACTACGAGCCTGTGAGTTCTCCACTGCAGACCGCCAGTTCCGACGACCTCTTGGACAAATCGGGCGTGCTAAAAAGAACGAACTACAAGGAAGAACAGACGCCAGGCAGCATCACCGCCAATGTGACGCGGCCGAATGCGCCAACGTCTCGGAGGATCAACCAGGCTCGCCCTCTCGCGCGACCGGATTGTAGCGAACCAGCTCTCTCGAGCCTCTCGACAAGTGCTGGTAGCCGTTCCCGCGAACGTGGGTGATGGTTTATGATGTTTCGGCGTCAACAAGCTCCCAAACTTCGTCGGCTATCCCGTCGCCGCTGCACTGAACCAGCGAGTGACCCAAAACCGTTTTCACTTTGGTCTCACTCAGTGCGAGCCTCTCGCATGCTCCGAATACTTCAGACCGTCTAATCAAGCGTCTTTTAAGTTCACTTTCGCGTGCTTCCGGCGCCGACCTGCAGCTGCCGACGTGGGTAAACACACCTGCACCAGTGATTGCAGGCGAGTGTCCAGTGCTGCTGGACGCTGAGAACTTGTAAGACAACAGCATCTTCGTGCCTCTCGAATTGAGAGACGTGACGCAGCATTTCTTACACTCGGTATTGGACGAGTGAACCCAAAAATGTTGTGAACGGTTTTCTGTTGATGACGCGCCACATACTGAGCGCAAATGAAATACATCAGTATCTACCTTTCAGATTATTTTACCCACAGCTTCACTCCTTCATCCCCCGCCAAAGCCGGCTGGAGAAATGATGCAGGAGCTTCCTCCTACGTTCGGACACCTCAGCTGAGCGGCGAACACAACCCAATTAGCGTCCTCGAGCTCAAGTCCATCAACAGTCGATCGGCGCGATGGTGCGCTCCAGTCCGCCGCTGCTCGCGGCCGCCACGGCCTTGACTGCTCTCGCGGCTCCGTCCTTCGTGACCGCCGCCGAATTGCCCGAGACCGTCACGGCGCTCATCGACGACTCGGTAGACCCGTGCGAGGACTTCTACCAGTACGCGTGCGGTGCCTGGCTCGACTCGACGACCATCCCCGAGGACGAACAGTCATGGGGGTACTCGTTCTCGACCATCCAAGACAACATCAACACGGTACTCAAGGATGTGCTGTCCAATGGCGACAAACCCATCGTGGGAGACTTGTGGAAGTCGTGTATGGACCTCGACTCCATCAATGCTCTCGGCAGCGACCCGCTGCAGGACGCGCTGCAGAGGATCGCGGCGGCGGAGACGAACGAGGAGCTGTTCGAGTTGGCTGGAGAGTTCTCGCGGGTCGGCTCCAGCTTCATCACGACCCTCTCGGTCGATCCCAACCCAAACAACGCCACATGGAACCAGCTGAGCGTCGGCGCTGCCTCACTGACCATCGACGTGAACTACTACGTCGATGATGCGCTGCGCGACCAGTACGCGCAGGCAATGGTCGACTACGCGGCTGCGATCCTCGACTTGTCTGGCTGGTTCGACCTCCTTGACAATTCCGGCAGCATCTCCTACCCGACTGACGAGAGCGAGAGCGACAGCGGCGGCAACTATGCGCAGTACGTAAAGGATGACAGCTCGGACAGCTCGGCGACTGACGAGTCCACGCACAAGAGCCACTTGCACCTCCGCATCCACCACAGTGACGACCGGCGCCGGCTCGGAGAGTCTGGGGATGAGCCAATCAACGCCAGCGTCGTACAGGATTTCGAGTACTCGCTGGTGAGCATCATTCAGCTCAGCGACGATCTCCCCGAGGGAGAACTGTCCATCCCCGTGACTCTCAAGGACGCCGTGGAGCTGTACCCGCTCTCGCTCGGCTCCTTCCTCACCGGGAGGGGCCTGTACGAAGACGCCACGTCGCTCACTAACGACTCGGTGCTCGCGTTCTGGTCTCAAAAGTACTACGAGGAGGTGGAAAAGTTCATCAACGAGCTGGACCTGCCGACGCTCAAGACGTACTTGGCATACACGTACATCAACTCGCAGGTCTCGTACCTTGGCGAAGACTTCCTGGATGCGAGCTTCGAGCTGTTCCAGCGTGCTCTCGCGGGCCAAGAGGTCAAGTCGGAGCGAGACGACACCTGCATCTCCACACTCGTCGAGCTTGCGCCTGATCTGGTGGGCCTGTACTACTACGAGGCTCAATTCGGTCCTGATCAGGAGAAATTGGCCGAGGATCTTGTCGATCATCTCACGGCCGCCATGAAGACCCACATCGACGACGTCGAGTGGCTAGATGACGAAACGACCAAGCAGGCTCAGGACAAACTGTCCAAGATTGTGGACCTCATCGGTCACTCGAAGGAGGAGTCGACACTCGACGTAACGCTTGACCCGACCACTTTCTTCGCCAACGCTCAGTCCATCAGTGACGCCAAGGCCCGCGACGGTGTTTCCGAGGCTTTCAACCCAGTGGACCGCACCAAGTGGTACATGAGCGCTGCGGAGGTCAATGCGTACTACACACCGCAGGCCAACCAGATCGTGTTCCCTGCCGGCATCCTGCAGCCACCGATGTTCAACGCGAGCGCTCATCCGGCTCAAAACTACGGCTCCATCGGCATGGTCATCGGCCACGAGATCACGCACGGCTTCGATAGCTCGGGTCGCGAATACGACGGCAACGGCAACTATGTCAACTGGTGGTCGGAGAAGACGAGCGCTGCCTTCGATGAGCGTACCGACTGCTTCATCGAGCAGTACAATGCGTACGCAGTACCCGGCGAGAATGGCTCGACGATCGGCTATGTGAACGGTAACTTGACGGTGACCGAGAACATCGCCGACAATGGCGGCATCCGCATAGCCTACGACGCCTTCGTCGATTACCTCGACAGTGGCGATGCCGTGATCCCGGATGGCGTGACCGACTACGACGACGACGACGCCGACAAGCTCTTTTTCTTGGCGTTCGCTCAGACATGGTGCAATAAGGACCGTGACGCGTCGCTGGTGCAGCAGATGACGACCGACGAGCACTCACCGAACCGTTGGCGCGTGAACGGCGCCGTCAGCAACTCGGACACGTTCTCCAAAGTCTTCAACTGTCCGGCCACTGCCACGTTGAACCCGACCAACAAGTGTGTCATCTGGTAACCCTGGATGTTGACTACCATGTCGTGCATATTTTGTGATGAATGGCATCATAATGAATGGCATCTAATGAATGGCATCACTTGATTTGGAGTCTCTGCACTTTCGCCATTGTTCTTGATCTAGGAGATAGAAAACACTTCACGATCGCTCCACCACTCGAATCTGTGCAACCTTTAACAGCCTCTGGTCACGGATGCTTCTGCCTTGCGGACTCTGGTGCACTTGTTTGTTGGATGGGAAGTCAGGCATTATTTACCCCCCTACTGCCTAGCAATTAGCTATCGCTCAAATTGATTCACGTCGTAGAGGTGACTCCGGAATCGGCGTGATGACGCTCGTGTGCGACACGACGCTTGCAGTCCGTTCCTAGATGTGTGAGGCTTGTGACGAGCGCCGCAGGAATCATGTAGAGATTACCCAACAACGCGAGCGGCCATGGCAGATTCAGTTGGATTTGCTCTGACATGACGACTCCTGAAGGAACCGAGGTGCATGCGCGGTACGGGTGTCAAAGAGACGTGCGCGTGTCCATGGTGCCGTCATTTGACTTCAACCGCGCCACGAGAGAGGCAGGCACGGGCTGCA
Source organism: Phytopythium vexans (assembly GCA_003413675.1). Taxonomy (NCBI): domain Eukaryota; phylum Oomycota; class Peronosporomycetes; order Pythiales; family Pythiaceae; genus Phytopythium; species Phytopythium vexans. Next base: position 3,011,642 of record QLOC01000001.1, on the reverse strand, counting down.
GCCCGACCGTGTGTGGGGTTGACAGCACTTGATTTGCATGTTCACCGCGATACAATTCACCCATTACCCAACAATAGCGCGCTCTGGACTCCTAGCAATCAAGTCCGACGGATCGCCACGACGGCAAAACGCAAGCTAACACGGCGACAGACTCGCGCGCGCCAAAGCGCTCGCCGCTTGATTGCTAGTAGTTAGTCAGGCAGACACAGCAGGGCCGAGACGCAATCACACTGGGGTTTGTTTCCGACTGCAATTGATTTTCGAGCACTTTGTTGTAAAGTCAGTAAGCAACCTTCATCAGCATCGACAGCTGCGCTCGCATTGAATCTACCGCTTGGCGAGCACGAGGTAGGTCTCGAGTCCGATGGGGAAACCCTTGGCGGTGAGCCACTCGTCTGCCATGCGCTCCACGACCCGGAAGCGCTGGGCTCGCACGACTTGATCCTCGAGGGGGAATGTCTGCTGGTGGAACTCGGCGAACTCGCAACCGTTCCAGCGCTCCACAACGCACAGGAACGGCCAGATGCGGACCTGCGAGAAGCCTGCGCGGAAGAACCTCTCCCGGAGCACCTCAAGGTCACTGCCCAGCGCGAAATTGCTGTGCTCGCCGGTCTGTTCGAGTCCCAACTCAGCGTTGGCGGCCGCGTTGATAGCGAACATGCCGCTGTGCTCGGGTTGACCCCAGATCGTAAACCCCGCCAGACCGCCCGGTCGGAGCACGCGATGTGCCTCGCGGAGCATTGCGTCCGCGTCTGGGACGAGCTGCAGCGTCAAGCTCGAAATGTAGCGGTCCATTGAGCTGCTCGGGATCTCGGCCAAGTCCAGTGCTGCACGATCGCCACACAGGTAAACAACTACCAAGAGCTCAATCGCAACAAGCCAAACGTACCGTTGGCCTCGGCACATTGGACGCGCAGCCTGCCGGACGCCGTCGCCTTGAGGTTCTCGCGCGCGAGTCCCACCATGACGGGGGAGAAGTCTGTGACGGTGAGCGATTTGGGCGAACCGGACGCCGCCGACTCGCTGAGGTAGCGCGCGATGTCGAGCGAGCCGAGCCCCGCGCCTGCCGCCACCTCCAGCACCGCCGTCGCGTGCTCGAGCTGCATGTTGGCGTGCAGCTGCTGTGCGCACTGCAGCGTCATGCGCTTGTTGGCTGTCTCGGTGAAGGTCACGGCGAACTTGTTCCAGTTGCTGCGCATGGCCGCCAGTCGGTCCGCCATCTCGGAGTTCGGGTACTGTGTCTACGGAATACGCAATGACGTGTCCAAGCTGAGCTGTGGACGGCTGAGACCAATCATAGGGATGCTAAACGAAGGGAGATTACGTCGCAGGACCGCGACCAGCTTCAACTCGGTCAGGCACGCAGTGCTCTATTTGAGGCCGCCACAGTGTGCAGTCGAAAGAGTTGAAGCAGAGACACCTGACAATGTCAAACGATCCAAGCCCCGCTCCTACCGCCACCTCTAGCATCTAATTGATGCTTTCGAGCTGCATGTGCGCGTGCAGCTGCCGTGTGTACTGCAGTATCGTGCGCTTGTTGGGCGTCTCAGTAAAGGCCACGGCTGCGGTTGTAGTAGTTGCAGGCATGCATGGCCGTCAGTCGCTCGGCCATGGTGAAATAGTTCGGGTCGGGTGCGATGCGCTCGTTGCCAGGCCGAGCTTGACACGTGGCTGTCTGTAGAGCGGACCGAAAACACGGAGCATCAGGAGATAATCCGAGATGCGATCCGACCGAGATTATGCGCTGGAGTCAGGCATTTATTTGACAAAGACATGGACTGTCAGCAGAAATCGTCCACCTGGACGCCACCGCATCACGTGACCGCGAGCATCACGGCTTGGCGATGATGATGTAGACTTCGAGTCCGAGGGGAAACTCGTTGGCCTCGAGCCACTCGTCGGCCATCTGCTTGGCCAGCTCGAATCGCCTCGGGCGAGCAGCCTCGTCGGCCACGGGTCGCAGGCCGTCCAGGAAGTGTGCAAACTCCTCGCCACTCCAGCACTCGACCGCACTCAGGTACGGCCACAGCCTCATCCGAGAGAAACCCGCGTCCTTGAACTGTCGACGGAGCGCGGACAGGTCCTTGCTGAGCGCAAAGTAGGGATGCTCGCCACCGCTCTCGATGTTCAACTCGGCGTTGGCGCGACCGCATACCGAGTAGATGCCGCTCTTCTCGGGACGGCCCCAGACCACGAACCCGGCGATGCCGTCCGCCGTCAGCACCCGACGCGCCTCGCGCAGCATGGCACTCACGTCTGGTACAAGCTGCAGACCTAGACAGGCAATGTAGCGGTCCATGGAGCCCGTCTCGAAGTCGCTCAGGTTGAGAGCTGTTCATTCGCACAGCACAGTCAGACCCAGTTCGACCTGGTGGTGGCGGAGGGTTCGCCTGAAGCTACGGACCGTTTGCTTCGGCACATCGCACCTCGACATTGCCAGAGGCAGTGTCTTGGAGGGCCACTCGCGCCTGCTCGACCATAGCAGGCGAAAAGTCGGTGACCGTCAGCTTGCTCTCGGTTCCCGCCGCCTTGAGGTATCTGAGGATGTCGAACGACCCCATGCCCGGTCCCGCGGCCACCTCGAGCACGTTGGCGGCTCGGTCCAGCTGCATATTGGCGTGCAGCTCCAGAGCACCCTGCAGCGTCATGCGAGCGTTGGCCGTCTCGGCGTACGTGACCGCTCGCGCGTCCCATTGGCTCTTCACGGCCGCCATCTCCTGTTCAGTCATCGGCGCCATCGTCAATGATCGCGAGTCTGTAGACGAATGGAACACGCGGATGTTAGCTGACTCTGTCATTGACTATTCGGAGGATGGAATTGCTGACTGACTTGCGGTTCTCGGGGGTGGTAGAAATGCAAGTGGTGAAATGGCCAGTTGGATGATGCTGTGGATTTGGAGGAGCTTTCTCAACTCGGATCGATGCTGCGCCTGGCCTGTTCTCCTGCAAAGCTCGACGTGGTGCTATGACGCAATCGGCGACTGACTGCCGGCTGTGACGTGATCGTAGTGGGAGGCAACAGGAGTGTGAGAGAGAGAGATCGACTCTCTCATTCTCTCATTCTCTCTCATTCTCGATCTCTCATTCTCTATCGCTCAATCTCGACCTCTCATTCTCTATCGCTCAATCTCGATCTCTCATTCTCTATCGCTCAATCTCGATCTCTCATTCTCTATCGCTCAATCTCGATCTCTCAATCTCGATCTCTCATTCTCTATCTCTCATTCTCTATCTCTCAGTCGATACAAGAAACACATTGACCTCTGTCAATGTTGTTGAGATCAACCGCGAATGATACCTCTCTCATTCCTTGTATTTCGTTCTTTTTAGCACGCCCAATTTGTCCAAGAGGTCGTCGGAACTGGCGGTCTGCAGTGGAGAACTCACAGGCTCGTAGTTAAGGCTGGTGGCGACCGAGGTTTGTCTCCTACTAAACAAGAAGGATAAGAACGACTTCATCAAGGAGCTCTGTAAGCATTGCTGGAATTACAGGTCCACGAGGGAGTAGCCGGGCCAAGTCTTGACCGGCGAGCCGCGTCACGCTCCACAAGTTGCCAAAGACACGGCGCAGAAGAACTCGGAGCGCCAAGACACCTACATATTCGGCACAGACTGCAACAGATTATGGTTGTCCAAGGCGTGGAGGATTTGTTTGATGCTGGAAATGTGCCTGGTAGTCTGGTCTGTGTCCAAACTGAGCGCGCGGCGGTGATGCGTTCGCAGCACGTGTACGTCGAGGACAAGCACGTGGAGAGCCGGATATTGTGATCTGATTAGTCAATATTCTAAATTTTCTGTATATGATTGGTCGAATGACAATTGTACTAACTAGTGATTGGCTAGATCCCACTTCAACTTGATCAAACTGGGTCGGATCGGACACGCCTTTGACACATTGTAAGTCGAACTTGGAGCATCGATGAATGAATCCGAGCTGGATATATCATCTAGGCATAGTGCTCAAGCAGCCCGGTACACCCAACTCAAGTCCATTCACTTTCAGATTAGCCTCCAAATCAAAACTACAATCGTCCACATTACACCTAATAAACATTTGAGAGTGCAGGTTAACTCGCATGTTCGTTCGTAAGTAGGTATCGAATATCTCAGTGCCGAAGCTGACCTGCACATCACAACGGTAAGGAATGAGAGAGGTATCATTCGCGGTTGATCTCAACAACATTGACAGAGGTCAATGTGTTTCTTGTATCGACTGAGAGATAGAGAATGAGAGATAGAGAATGAGAGATCGAGATTGAGAGATCGAGATTGAGCGATAGAGAATGAGAGATCGAGATTGAGCGATAGAGAATGAGAGATCGAGATTGAGCGATAGAGAATGAGAGGTCGAGATTGAGCGATAGAGAATGAGAGATCGAGAATGAGAGAGAATGAGAGAATGAGAGAATGAGAGAGTCGATCTCTCTCTCTCACACTCCTGTTGCCTCCCACTACGATCACGTCACAGCCGGCAGTCAGTCGCCGATTGCGTCATAGCACCACGTCGAGCTTTGCAGGAGAACAGGCCAGGCGCAGCATCGATCCGAGTTGAGAAAGCTCCTCCAAATCCACAGCATCATCCAACTGGCCATTTCACCACTTGCATTTCTACCACCCCCGAGAACCGCAAGTCAGTCAGCAATTCCATCCTCCGAATAGTCAATGACAGAGTCAGCTAACATCCGCGTGTTCCATTCGTCTACAGACTCGCGATCATTGACGATGGCGCCGATGACTGAACAGGAGATGGCGGCCGTGAAGAGCCAATGGGACGCGCGAGCGGTCACGTACGCCGAGACGGCCAACGCTCGCATGACGCTGCAGGGTGCTCTGGAGCTGCACGCCAATATGCAGCTGGACCGAGCCGCCAACGTGCTCGAGGTGGCCGCGGGACCGGGCATGGGGTCGTTCGACATCCTCAGATACCTCAAGGCGGCGGGAACCGAGAGCAAGCTGACGGTCACCGACTTTTCGCCTGCTATGGTCGAGCAGGCGCGAGTGGCCCTCCAAGACACTGCCTCTGGCAATGTCGAGGTGCGATGTGCCGAAGCAAACGGTCCGTAGCTTCAGGCGAACCCTCCGCCACCACCAGGTCGAACTGGGTCTGACTGTGCTGTGCGAATGAACAGCTCTCAACCTGAGCGACTTCGAGACGGGCTCCATGGACCGCTACATTGCCTGTCTAGGTCTGCAGCTTGTACCAGACGTGAGTGCCATGCTGCGCGAGGCGCGTCGGGTGCTGACGGCGGACGGCATCGCCGGGTTCGTGGTCTGGGGCCGTCCCGAGAAGAGCGGCATCTACTCGGTATGCGGTCGCGCCAACGCCGAGTTGAACATCGAGAGCGGTGGCGAGCATCCCTACTTTGCGCTCAGCAAGGACCTGTCCGCGCTCCGTCGACAGTTCAAGGACGCGGGTTTCTCTCGGATGAGGCTGTGGCCGTACCTGAGTGCGGTCGAGTGCTGGAGTGGCGAGGAGTTTGCACACTTCCTGGACGGCCTGCGACCCGTGGCCGACGAGGCTGCTCGCCCGAGGCGATTCGAGCTGGCCAAGCAGATGGCCGACGAGTGGCTCGAGGCCAACGAGTTTCCCCTCGGACTCGAAGTCTACATCATCATCGCCAAGCCGTGATGCTCGCGGTCACGTGATGCGGTGGCGTCCAGGTGGACGATTTCTGCTGACAGTCCATGTCTTTGTCAAATAAATGCCTGACTCCAGCGCATAATCTCGGTCGGATCGCATCTCGGATTATCTCCTGATGCTCCGTGTTTTCGGTCCGCTCTACAGACAGCCACGTGTCAAGCTCGGCCTGGCAACGAGCGCATCGCACCCGACCCGAACTATTTCACCATGGCCGAGCGACTGACGGCCATGCATGCCTGCAACTACTACAACCGCAGCCGTGGCCTTTACTGAGACGCCCAACAAGCGCACGATACTGCAGTACACACGGCAGCTGCACGCGCACATGCAGCTCGAAAGCATCAATTAGATGCTAGAGGTGGCGGTAGGAGCGGGGCTTGGATCGTTTGACATTGTCAGGTGTCTCTGCTTCAACTCTTTCGACTGCACACTGTGGCGGCCTCAAATAGAGCACTGCGTGCCTGACCGAGTTGAAGCTGGTCGCGGTCCTGCGACGTAATCTCCCTTCGTTTAGCATCCCTATGATTGGTCTCAGCCGTCCACAGCTCAGCTTGGACACGTCATTGCGTATTCCGTAGACACAGTACCCGAACTCCGAGATGGCGGACCGACTGGCGGCCATGCGCAGCAACTGGAACAAGTTCGCCGTGACCTTCACCGAGACAGCCAACAAGCGCATGACGCTGCAGTGCGCACAGCAGCTGCACGCCAACATGCAGCTCGAGCACGCGACGGCGGTGCTGGAGGTGGCGGCAGGCGCGGGGCTCGGCTCGCTCGACATCGCGCGCTACCTCAGCGAGTCGGCGGCGTCCGGTTCGCCCAAATCGCTCACCGTCACAGACTTCTCCCCCGTCATGGTGGGACTCGCGCGCGAGAACCTCAAGGCGACGGCGTCCGGCAGGCTGCGCGTCCAATGTGCCGAGGCCAACGGTACGTTTGGCTTGTTGCGATTGAGCTCTTGGTAGTTGTTTACCTGTGTGGCGATCGTGCAGCACTGGACTTGGCCGAGATCCCGAGCAGCTCAATGGACCGCTACATTTCGAGCTTGACGCTGCAGCTCGTCCCAGACGCGGACGCAATGCTCCGCGAGGCACATCGCGTGCTCCGACCGGGCGGTCTGGCGGGGTTTACGATCTGGGGTCAACCCGAGCACAGCGGCATGTTCGCTATCAACGCGGCCGCCAACGCTGAGTTGGGACTCGAACAGACCGGCGAGCACAGCAATTTCGCGCTGGGCAGTGACCTTGAGGTGCTCCGGGAGAGGTTCTTCCGCGCAGGCTTCTCGCAGGTCCGCATCTGGCCGTTCCTGTGCGTTGTGGAGCGCTGGAACGGTTGCGAGTTCGCCGAGTTCCACCAGCAGACATTCCCCCTCGAGGATCAAGTCGTGCGAGCCCAGCGCTTCCGGGTCGTGGAGCGCATGGCAGACGAGTGGCTCACCGCCAAGGGTTTCCCCATCGGACTCGAGACCTACCTCGTGCTCGCCAAGCGGTAGATTCAATGCGAGCGCAGCTGTCGATGCTGATGAAGGTTGCTTACTGACTTTACAACAAAGTGCTCGAAAATCAATTGCAGTCGGAAACAAACCCCAGTGTGATTGCGTCTCGGCCCTGCTGTGTCTGCCTGACTAACTACTAGCAATCAAGCGGCGAGCGCTTTGGCGCGCGCGAGTCTGTCGCCGTGTTAGCTTGCGTTTTGCCGTCGTGGCGATCCGTCGGACTTGATTGCTAGGAGTCCAGAGCGCGCTATTGTTGGGTAATGGGTGAATTGTATCGCGGTGAACATGCAAATCAAGTGCTGTCAACCCCACACACGGTCGGGCTGCAGCCCGTGCCTGCCTCTCTCGTGGCGCGGTTGAAGTCAAATGACGGCACCATGGACACGCGCACGTCTCTTTGACACCCGTACCGCGCATGCACCTCGGTTCCTTCAGGAGTCGTCATGTCAGAGCAAATCCAACTGAATCTGCCATGGCCGCTCGCGTTGTTGGGTAATCTCTACATGATTCCTGCGGCGCTCGTCACAAGCCTCACACATCTAGGAACGGACTGCAAGCGTCGTGTCGCACACGAGCGTCATCACGCCGATTCCGGAGTCACCTCTACGACGTGAATCAATTTGAGCGATAGCTAATTGCTAGGCAGTAGGGGGGTAAATAATGCCTGACTTCCCATCCAACAAACAAGTGCACCAGAGTCCGCAAGGCAGAAGCATCCGTGACCAGTGTGACGATACATCCGCACAACCTTGTTGTCTGGCTTGACAGCGCTATACACCACTGCTCTCCATCGAGTCAGTCGATCAGAACTGTTGGATTCGATCCTCTCGCTGCTGAAGTTTTAACCAAACTCAACAGCAAGTTGATGAATTGAACGTCGTGAGGTGTCGAGACTGTTCCGACGGGTGCGGGCGTCGAACCAGCGAGCGCACGTCGCACCGCATGAATGGCTTGCTTGCTCGCTCGCCTGTCAGTCCTACCCGAGTCTGTCACGCATGTCTCTGACCAATCATAGCACTCTATTCACAATCGATTCCGCATTGATTGGCTGAAAATCGCAGTTCGTACCCAACATTCTGCCTCGTCGCATGTGCTGAACGCTCCAAGCAGCACTCAGCGTCTTCATTCAACTTGGAGCGGGTGATTACGACGACAGCCTCGCCGTCTTCATTGCGCTGCAAGCCGACGATGACGATGGCCTCCATGTATCGCACGGGCACCGCCGTCGCCTGCTTGCCGCAAACTGCAGTACGTCCGCCCACCCACCACCAGCCTCCGCTGGACTGCTCGAGCTGGGTTCCTCACTGTTCAATCCGCAACCTCAAGCATATCCCACCCACTCCAGTACCATGCAACTCGCCCGCTCAGCCACAACCATCGAGCGCTCGCTTGCCCACGGCCGCAGTCTGCTGAGCCTCCAGCGCCTCGCGTTCCCGGCCGTCACCGCCCGCTTCCAGTCGTCGGTGAGTGAAGCTGCGAGTGTGTCTCCGATCACCGCGGCCACTCCCGTGCGAGACGACGTGACCACCGAGCCGGCGTCCAAGCCGCACTTTACGCAGATCCTGCCGGGCCACAGCAAGTATGCGCCAGATGTGCCGCTGTCTGCCTCGGGTGAGCCCATCTGGGACAACCCGACCAACCACGCAGTCTACGACCTCAACAAGATCGCCAGCATCCCGCTGACGCACCATCAGATAACCAAGATGCACGAGCGCGTGGCCTTCTACGCCATCAAGACCGCGCGTGCCAGCTTCGACTGGGTCTCGGGATACCGCGGACCAGGTGGCGCGATGACTGAGCGCGACTGGCTGCACCGCGTTCTCTTCCTCGAGACCATCGCTGGCGTACCTGGTATGGTTGGTGGCATGTTGCGCCACTTGCGCTCGTTGCGACTGCTACGCCGCGACTACGGCTGGATCCACACGCTGATCGAGGAAGCAGAGAACGAGCGCATGCACCTGCTCATCTTCATGAACCTCAAGCAGCCAGGATGGTTCTTCCGCGCACTCGTGCTTGGCGCACAGGGCGTGTTCTTCAATAGCTTCTTCCTCGCATACCTCGTCTCGCCTCGCACGTGCCATCGCTTTGTGGGGTACCTCGAGGAGGAGGCAGTACACACGTACACGGACTTGCTCAAGGATATCGAGGAAGGCCACCTGGACGAGTGGAAGAAGCAGCAGGCGCCGCTCATTGGTCGTTCCTACTACAAGCTGCCGGAGGATGCCAAGATCTACGACATGATCAAGTGCATTCGCGCGGACGAGGCCAACCACCGCGACGTGAACCACACGTTCGCCGACCTGGACCAGAAGAAGGGCGTGAGTCCGTACGTGTTCAGTCACCACCACTGATCTGGATCTCCATCGGAAGGACCCCGACGTTCGCGAGACGCCTTCTCCGCACAACAAGCCACGGCAGTTCTGCGAAGAGTGTATATATTGGATAATAAATTCTGCTGCGTGAATGGTTTTGTATCACCGTGTGTATTGCTGAAGCAGACTAAGAGCCAAGGCATTCGCGGTCAGTTCTCCTTTGGAGCCACCATTGTGACGGGGATTAACACAAGCAATACCGAGCTGTCTACACTTCAACACGAGATAGACACCGAGTGTTGCTGACAGAGATTGCCGTCGCGAGAGGGAAAAGTTGTGCAAGGAGCTAAAGAGAATGTATTAGGAGAGCACTCGGCAAGAACAGCGCACTTTTGGTACCAGCCACTGCGTCCGATGCTGCTGTTGACAATGCCATCGCCTCGGCGTGGCTTGACGAGCGACCCTAGTGCTTGCCGGTCTTCCAGTTCGGGCAGCGGTCGGCCTCCGGGACACCTACACCAGCAAAAGCAGTCAGCACAGGATCGGCATCGCACTGATCGGATCGAACAGCGTCCTGTACCGGCGAGCGCGGACTCGATGTGGCGGCCGCAGCCGCGCCACGTGGGCTTGTGGCAGGTCGGGCACTCGGTCTTCATGCACATGGCGGCGAGCGGGTCGAGGGCAACGAGGGCGGATTGAGCGAGAAGTGGCAAGTTGCTGAATGACCTGCAATGCACCAACGCGCTTCGTTCACATTGCGAACAAGCTGAAATTTGATACCTCAATAATTTACCAAAATATCCATTGATAAACGTTATCTTCGTACGATTATGTGCAGGATCTACGAAATAATGTATACGAAACCAAACACAACATGAATAAAAGGAGTTCATACCGTACCGGTGGTGGACAGGGCGATCGTGGTTGTTTATGTAGTGTGCCCTGCCTGACCTGCCATGCGAATTTGTCGCGCGCTGCCTGACCAAGTTGGCGCCAGCGCCATGACTGACCTGCAGTTTCCCATCCGTTTCCCCGACTGAATGCCGTGTCACTCATTGGGAAGACCCGTTGTTGTTGAAGTGAGCCGTTGCAGCGGTTGGAAGCCGTGGCCACCAACTCCAAGCCGCCACATTCACAATTCACCACCTTCCACCCTCGTTTCAAGCCCAACAACCCAAGATGCTCGCGGCCCGACTCGCGAGAGCGAGCACTGGCCGCGTGCTGCCGTACTGCGTCGCCTTCGCCGCCAACGGGAAACCCTCCTGGCCTGCCTTCGCGGCGTTCAGCGGTCAACGCAGCAGCGCAAGGAGCGAACCAGCGGCCGAGGCGCCGCGCAAGCCGACTGTGATTGCGAACGCGACCCAGGAGCCGGCATCGATCCCGCACTTCACGCTATCTAACTCGGAGCGGCCTGTGCAGACTGCGATCCAGATCGAGGCGGCGATTGGCCCCATCGTGAGCGATTCGGTGTGGGACAACCCGATACCGCATCCCGTGTACAACCTCGACAAGATCCAAGAGGTGCCGCTGACCCACCACGATGCCAGCAAGATGCACGATCGCGCCGCGTACGCCGCCGTCAAGCTGCTTCGAAGCGGGTTCGACTGGGCCTCGGGATACCGCGGACCAGGTGGCGAGATGACAGAGATCGACTGGTTGCATCGCTGTCTCTTCCTCGAGACTATCGCTGGCGTGCCCGGCATGGTCGGTGGCATGGCTCGGCACCTCCGCTCGCTGAGGACGCTGAAGCGCGACTATGGCTGGATCCACACGCTGCTTGAAGAGGCCGAGAATGAGCGCATGCACCTGCTCATCTTCATGAACCTCAAGCAGCCAGGATGGTTCTTCCGCGCACTCGTGCTTGGTGCGCAGGGAGTATTCTTCAACGGCTTCTTCCTCACGTACCTCGTCTCGCCGCGCACATGTCATCGCTTCGTGGGGTACCTCGAGGAAGAGGCCGTCAAGACCTACACAGGGCTGCTCAAGGACATTGACGACGGACACTTGAAGAAATGGAAGGAGCAGCAAGCCCCACTCATAGCGAGGAGCTATTACAAGCTGCCGGAGGATGCCAAGATCTACGACATGGTCAAGTGCATTCGCGCGGACGAGGCCAACCACCGCGACGTGAACCACACGTTTGCTGGTCTCGACCAAAGCACGGGTGTGAATCCGTTTGTCAAGCGCAAGTGAG